>JAODLI010050683.1:0-16515 GCA_027575585.1 Percopsis omiscomaycus | reverse complement strand
ACCACTGCATATTTTTTTAATATAAATATATATTAAATAATAAAAAAAAAACAGATCTGTTCTGAAAATAGAGCATTTAGTACTTGGTTGAAGCCTGTTGAAAATAACAAATTTGAAGCCCACTGCACCTTGTACAAGAAAACGCTCAAATTAGTAACTTTGGGTGTAAGGGCATTAGAGTCGCATGGTAAGTCTAAAAAGCATAAAGCCACCACAAACGTCTGCCATTACCCAATATTTTTTTCAGCCATTACCTTTGTTAAGGGGGTCAGTATTGTCTAGGGGTGGGGCGTTCGACTCCCAACTGGAGTTCATGGGTTAGAGCCCTAAAGTTGGTTTACCTGTAAGCATCCTTGAGCAACATGTCTAACCCCTACCTGCTGAGTTGCTTTGGTTAAAAGCGTACACTAAATGACATCATTCTAATTGTAATAAATCTCTCCCCAGACAAGCGGCCGTGGTTAGACCTGTGTCTCCGTGCATATACCACAGAGGAGAATGGCCAGAGTAAAGCCTGCTACCAGATCTGCCATACCAACTGTACCCTTGGTCACATTCGCTCCAATACCCCCTCTGACCAGAGCCTGCTGGACAGTGGTTGCTGATCCACAGATGAGATAGAGACGTTATTTATACGTTACCTTGCATTTGATATACTTTGGTTATAATGATTGTGGCTAAGTGCAAAGAAAATAGGTTATTATAATGTGCTGTAACATTGTGTAAAACATACTGACAACAATGTGATGTACAGTAAATGTAAGCACTTTTCTTTGTGATATACAGTTTGTAGAACATTTTATTTTTTCAAAATAAAGGGATTTATAATGTAGACTGTACTAAAGTGTCCATTATTCCTGTTCCATTGGGAATTTGTTGTTGTTGTAATATACACACTTTAAACGTGCTTTTATGAGATTGAGTCATAAAACATTTAACTTTCGCTTTTAAATAGCGCTTGTGGTGTTGGTGAGAAGGATCTTTAACCCATAATATATAAATTGGCTTTATTTAGGCTATTGAATGCTTGATAACATTCACCACGTTCTCCCTCTTGCTAACCTCTAAGGGTTTGTCACTGAGGTTTGTATTTTCTTAGATGTGCTTAGTTGTACAGCTGCTTGATTCAGGTGAGTTTGGACTGATGTAATGTCGGAATACAGCCGCCAGGAGGAGCCCTGAAATCCTGCTTTTCCATGAGACGGTCATTTCTCCGGGGATGCGCGGCTGCAAACGGAGCTTGGCACCTCTACCCTGTTGCACCCAGGCCAGTGCTGCGCCTGGAGCAAAACAACCGTCGGTCCGTGGAGTTGAAAGAACTTCTGAGTCTTATCATTTCTATAGGCTTACTTGTGCCTTCCTTGGACACATAAACATTCGACAAGGAGGTGGAACGGACTTTAATGTCTACAGTCTGAGAGACGGGGAGACTGCGAGGAAATGTGGCCGTGGTAAGATGATCGCGATGGTTGCGTGATTATATAGAAGACGCTGTGACGCACCAGGAAACCCAATGACACATTTTGGAAACTATAGACTATGTGAAGCGTCTAAAAGCAAACTTTTATGACCGCTAGCGCTGCGTAGTGAGGATTCTTCTGCGTGGTTTACCGGTGCGAAAACGCAAATGGATAAGTCGTATTGGAGAGTAATTTATCCTTGGTATGTACGTTTGTAAAGAAAAACAATGGTAGGCCTATTGGCATTCTTGAGGTTTCTGTTCGTCTCACTGTGCTGCGAGGCAGTTACAAATCAATTCCACTGGAAGAAAACAAAGACTATATTTACTACAACTGATTACGATTCCACCGCCACAAACAGGAATGTACACCGTAATGCATATAGCCGGAGATGGCATGCTGCTTACGAACGAGTCGTCAACACGAAAGACGGTGCATGGACGCAAACTACAAGTCCAAAGGCTTCTTGGGAAGCGGTTAGAGCGTGGATGGATGTAAATTCATCCTCATATAACACGTCGGTGGCCGAAACAGCACTGCGCGCCGTGCGTAAAACCGGAGCACCAAACCGGACGCTGAGTGTCAGGTCAGAGGACTACGGAGATGTGACCGAGCGCATGAATGTTAAATTGGCCGATGACACAAAAGGTGGAGGACGGGTCCATTTAAACGCCTCTGCTGGCGATGTACAACAAGATAATCGCAAGAAAACGCACGTTGGCATCTCCAAACACCCAAGGACATCTCACAGCCGTCAGAGGCGAAACGCAAAGCACGGCAGGGAACGTCACAGAGAAAAGAACCAGGCATCTGAGCTCTCCGCTGATTCTTTACTTGAGCCACCCGTCAGCCCCTGGGAGCCCCTGCCTTATGCCATGGCCCAGGAGCAAGTCCCAGATTCGCCGTTCAATGAAACCAACGACTATGAACACCCAGACCCAGACCTTCACGACAGCACACCATTTGTGCCCGTGAACACACAGACAAGACGCAAACAAGTCAAGAACCCCTTTTACCCCCTAACTACAGAATCCTATGGGGCATATGCTGTCACGATCGTCGCGGTCATCATTTTCACCGTGGGGATAATTGGCAATATGTCGGTCATGTGCATTGTCTGTCACAACTACTACATGAGAAGTATCTCCAATTCCCTATTAGCCAATCTCGCCCTCTGGGATTTTGTTATAATCTTCTTCTGTTTGCCGTTGGTGGTCTTCCATGAACTCACTAAGGATTGGCTGCTGGGGGAATTTTCCTGCAAGATTATCCCCTATCTTGAGGTAAAGTATTGGCGCATTAGTATTGTTATATTCACACACCCGGCCCACTCTCGTTAAGCCCACACTCTGCTAGATGTCCAATGGGAAAGCATCGCAGCTTAATATCAGCTCGAAACAGCACGTGATGTTGAGATGCATTGGAGCATGGTACTTCCTGTTGGAGCAGGTCAGGTTTTCCTGGACATATATACGCTACTTACATTGGTGTTGTCATTGGGTAGTGTTTATAAAGTCTGTTCTAGTGTAAAATCATTATAATATCAGGAAGGGTCTGACTCCACATCTATAGGCAGTGTGTGAAATGAAATTACTGCCTTCATTATTGTACATTAAAGCCCCTAAAAACTACAGGTTGAGTTTGAGAGTTGGGTGCTGCTATGATGGACATTTGCTGAGGCCAGCAAGCAGAAGAACCAATCATAAATAAGGTATCAGTCGTCACACCCTAACGGGTGCATCCACACTGACATAGGAGTAGCGGAAATGTCATTCTGTCAGGTTTTATCCAAAGACACACAACACACCTGTGTCTTTCTCTAAACTTGCTTCTCATCCCTTCTGACTCCTTCACTCCTTTCATAAAAGCAAAGGCAAGGTCCTCTCTGCCTCACATTTGGCTTCACTGCAGTTTATTTTCGGTTTCTGTTGAGTTTGCTATCGTCAGCTCTGTGGGCTACAGCACCACATCACATGGCTATAAACAGTAATGTACAACAGCACATTACATGCAGGAGATTAAGACAGGTGTCAGAGACCAACATGCAACTTGTTATTTTAATAATGTGTAAAAACATTGCTTTATTACTGCACAGCACTAATAGTAACCACATTATACCATCCGTACAGTGTTTTCCCCCATGGTTTTTGTAGCTGTGAGCCTTGCGCTCAAGTGTCAAGGAGCTGTTGTTCACAAGACAATGGCAAGTAGGTTAGGAGGAGGCACGCTGTCAGCAGAAACAGGTGGTGTAGACTTCAACAAAATACCTCTAATTGACCGGAGATCCTGTAGACAGAAGTCAGTCATGCTTCGTGTTTGCACAGTGAAATGGATCGCTGCGTTGATGGTTTTCATACATGTAGAAATATACAGAATGAAAAGATATAAGGTAATGAAAAGATAATTGTTAAGTGTCGAGCTGCTTTGCCTATAGATAATCAAGCAGTCACAACAAAGCCAATTGTGGAAAAAATGTCTTTCTGTAACTGGACGGCTTGGATATATTCTGTATGGTGATTTTACCTTAGGTCTTCCTTGCCCAATAAATATTTTTTTCCCCTTAGCTTTCATCCTATCTACATTGATGTAAATGCAAATATGGTTAATTTAGCTATAAATTGTCAAGTCAAATTGATCATCTAGAAGTTCATATATTAATTTGACTGGTGTAGTCGTGACAAGACGTTCCAGATGAATCCATCAGCAGAATGCCTCTGAAGAACTTGGTGAGGTAAATATGAAATGCCAGACAGGACTTGTGAAGGGGAGGGACAGCAGGAGTGAAAAAGCCTTCAGAGGTCTAATTCAACACAAACACAGTGTAATCTTCTTAGTGTCAGCCTTTATGTTAGGTGGGCATTACGCTAGCATGACCTACATGGCATGTGCATTAGTTAACGGTGTCTCCCCTTATCAGTGTCATTTAGTTCCTTCTTTTTTTATAGACACAAATTGGTCATAATGTTCTTTAAGCATTTTAATGTCCCTTCCTTAATATTTTATAACTATATATATGACCAATCTGGCTGGTAGGACATTTAAGTTCCATCTGGACCTCTGCCAGCAGTCCTTAAAACGTGTAATTGTTCAAACCGAGGGGATAGTAATCTCAATGGACTACCACGGCGACTGATGCTTTGCATGCTGTGATGGTCTTGTGTTATCAACCCGTGATAATTACAGTACACACATACACACAACACACACAAGGCTTCCCCTCAGATACTGTAACTGTCCTGCCGACGAGGCCAGGCCAAGTCTAGCTGCTTGGTTGACCTAGTTAATATGTGGGCCTTATCTGTAATAACGCATTTAGCCTCATCAATGAGAAATATGAGAAATGTCAGAATATGGATAACCAACAGGACCCTTATAGAGACTGAAGAGGGTTAAGGCCTTGGTGCAGAAAATGCTAAATGCTTATAGAATAGCACTGATACTTGTGTTATTTGTAAATGTGTGTGTGTAGTGTTGGTTAGTCTACCAACACCACGTAGCATACTAAGAAAACAGCATTCTTACCCTGTGCCCGTTCATTTCTCACTAGTCTTTTCTTCCCTGTGCCAGCTGGATGCCAGGGTCTCTCAGACAGAGACCTGGAAGATGAGAAGCACTGTTGAACTGTTTACATCCTGCGGTGCCAGTGGCCGTTCAGACAGAGCACAGCCTGAGGCAGCTTGGAAGAGCTCACACTGAGAGCGTATTTCTGTTCTGATGTGGCTATTAAAAACAGCATCGGAAGCCATATTTGGTATCCGGGAGTTTTCAAAGAACAGCATGTTGCAGCTTGTTGCACTCGCCCAGGGTAGAATCACAGGCCAAACATTGGCTCAGCATGAAATTATAGTAACAAACTATATAGGTCAAGTTGCAATAGGTGTGCCATATGTATGCTATGGCAAAACTATGGAATAATTGGTATTCAATAGTGCAATGGCATAATTGGCGTGCACGGGCCCATGCACGCCCTGTACCTCCCCTACCGGCTGCGCACCTGTGTGGGAGGATTCCCACACAGGTGCGTCCAATTGACTGTTGTGAGGACTATTCTGCCGACAGCGCTGTCGGTCACTCGCCTGTATTGTGTACGAGTACGCTGTGTGTTTCGTTTCCATTCAAATACATGTTGCGCTTTTACTGCTCCCACGCTCGCCTGTGTCTTCCTCCGGCTCGCACATATACTCTCGCCTACTAAATACACATCGTTACATCATTACGTTATTGAAGGGGGAGCTTACTAGAGCTTGGTTGGATATTCTGAAACTAGCTGTGCCCTACACCATTCCTCGGTCCGCCACTTTAATTGAAATAAAATACTGTATGCTCTCCTTTACAAAAAGACCAGAAGCATTATAACATCATTATAGCATTATAGCTTCTTATGACTTATATATAAAATCATAAGATGGACTATATATATATATATATATATATAAACTGTGTTTCTAACATGTAGGCAAACTGTGTGACCTCTGAGAGAGCTGTGAGAGCAGGAAGTGTTTCTGGAGAGGCTCACTGTCTTGCTCCAAACCGCTTGACGTCTCCCAGTGTTCTGTTGTGTTTGGCAGCTGTGTCACACGAGGACACCTTCAGCTGGCTCCCAGATAGCAGTGCCTCACAGAAGACAGCCTCTGTTTGGGGTCGGTTTGCAGGAAAGGCAGAGCTGACAAGCAACCACTCTCCTCACTCTGGGCCTCCTGTTGTTTTGCATTAAGAAATGACTTAGGATTTCATTGACAATGACATTTAATTGTCACGCTCATTTTTACAGCTACCCACAAACACAACACAAAAACCTCACATACAGTCTTTGTTATCCTTGTAATGTAGGTGATGCATGTCAGTTGGCAATATTTTCATATCAACGGTGCTCTTTTGTTATTCTGTTTATTTTATTTATTCTACTTTCTGACAATAACTATAGGGCCGGACAACTTGCTCACTTCCCCACTTGTAGCAGAAATCATTTGAGCCATAGCTTTGTCAATGACTGAGAGGCAGGAAGCAGAACTTCCTGATATAATCTCAGTGTACGGATAGGTACACTAGCAACAAATGACAGTTGCAAAGTATCAGCAAATCCATTTAACTGGGGCTTGGAAAAGACCAAATACTTAAAAAAATATATTTTAGTTAATATTTTACATTAAAAAAAAGTCCCCATACATTACATCTGCTATATCTGGAAATATACTGGCGCACAGACAGTTGGTTTTCTGCCTCACTCACCAAGCTTTCCCTCAAGTGATTTCTAAACAGTTCATTGGTGTTTTGGACTAAACAGGGCTGCCGATATGCCATGTTATCCTGTGCCATTATAAAAGGTTCAGTAGGCTACTAACGGGAACATTTTGCAGGAATGTGCCACACGTCACATTTCCCCAATCAAATACAATAAATGTTCTCTGCTGCTGTGGTAACTTTTTGTCTGAATCAAGAAGACAGACATGTACTGAGTAGTCGAGCTTTATTGATGACAAATGGGTATAGGGAGCAGATACATAGATGTTACCGTGATGGTCTCTCGGACAATGCATTTCACACCCTTCATATCACGCCCACCTCCACATCACACCACACACAGGCCATGACACCTGGGCAGACCTTATCAAAGGGGGGGAGGGGGGGGAGGACACAGAGCCTATCTGAGAACCCTGCCAGACTAAGCTAGACAGAGAACTTCCCCAGGCCAGTGTGTGACCTTGGACCAAGACAAACCCCTTTGTGTGGGCCTGATGTGGGCCTCCACACTACCTACCGTTGTGCTTGAGACGATGCAACACGTGTGCTTGGGATTGGTAGCTAGAAAGGAGTACTGGTTTTTACTTTTGAACTGGTTAGTGTCGACAAACGTACTAATTGTTAGTCGCTTTGGATAAAAGCGTCTGCTAAATGCTCTAAATGTAAATGTAAATTAGCGTCTGTGTGACTGGGGCCTCTCCCTTGTGGTTCCAGGTGGCGTCGCTGGGCGTCACCACCTTCACGCTGTGCGCCCTGTGCATCGACCGCTTCCGCGCCGCCTCCAACGTGCAGATGTACTACGAGATGGTGGAGAACTGCGCCTCCACCGCCGCCAAGCTGGCCGTCATCTGGGTCGGCGCCCTCCTGCTGGCGCTGCCCGAGCTCCTGATCCACCAGCTGGCGGCGGAGGACGGCGAGCTCCCCGGGGAGCCCCCCTGCCAGCGCTGCGTGGTGCGCATCTCCACGGAGCTGCCCGACACCCTGTACGTCCTGGGCCTGACCTACGACGGCGCCAGGCTCTGGTGGTACTTCGGCTGCTACTTCTGCCTGCCCACGCTGTTCACCATCTGCAGCTCGCTGGCCACCGCCCGCAAGATCCGCTGGGCGGAGCGGGCCTGCGTCCGCGGCAACAAGAAGCAGATCCTGCTGGAGAGCCAGATGAACTGCGCCGTGGTGGCGCTGGCCATCCTCTACGGCTTCTGCGTCATCCCGGAGAACATCTGCAACATCGTCAGCGTCTACATGGCGGCGGGCGTTCCCAGGAGGACCCTGGATGTCCTCCACCTGGTCAGCCAGCTGCTGCTCTTCTGCAAGGCGGCCGCGACGCCGGTGCTGCTCTGCTGCCTGTGCCGGCCCTTCACCAGGGCCTTCCTGGACTGCTGCTGCTGCTGCTTCGGCGAGTGCTCGCCGTCCCCGGGGCCCCCCGCGCGCGCCGCCGCCGCCGGGGACGACGACGACAACGAGTGCACCACCACTGAGCTGGAGCTGTCCCCCTTCAGCACCATCCACAGGGAGACCTCCACCTATGCCACCGTGGGGACCCACTGCTAAATGGGGAGGACAGGTCACAAGTCACAAAATACTGTACGAGTGTAAATCACTGTTTTGGGGACCTATTGTTTAATTCACATAATACTTAACTGCTTATACAGTTTTTGGGATTAAAGCTAGAGTATGTAAGTGTTAGCAACACTGAACAACAGATACAGTATACAGTATGATGTGTTTACAAATGCTCATTGGACAGTGAACAGCCGGCTAAGGTCAAGCATGTGTTCAGACAGACAGTTTGGTTGTGGCCTCCAGCCCTGCCTCTTATTCGTATTGCACCATGGCAACATTTTGGTCCGTATACAGCGTTGTGTTGGCCAGATTATGAAACGGTTTGTTCGTCTGTAAACAAACACATCCGGGGTAAAGCATGTAAATGAATCAATTGACCTCAACTATACCTAAATACATACACGTTTGTGTTTACTAAAGGACAGATTTGCTTCTGCCCGTTCTGTTTACACTGTTTTTACATTAAGAAATGCACACGTTATGTATAGCTCAACTTGAATATTAGACTATATAGCCATTGGTTGTACTAACTCACCAGTATTGTTCCTGAACTTGTCCTGGGTTCTGTATATTGTTTTGTTTTATTCTATCTCTATGCATCCATATACTTGGTCAAATGGAATATGATATCTTGAAACTGCTGGTTGAAGTGTTTCATGTTTTTGCTGATAACGATGGGGATTCTTCTGAATCAAATTCCACCTAGCTCCCTTGCTATGTAAGTATAATTATTCACTCTGTATTAGATAGCAGAAACTGTATTGGACACTTCAGAAAAGTCTGTAATGTTGATGTTGATTTTTTTATCCGCCACTTTAATAAAAAACAAACCGAATTTCAGTTTAAGGATATCTTTTGACTGAAAATGTGTATGGAGAGAGAATATGCAATGACTAAACATAAACTATTCATCAGATACAGTACAGTAAAAGTTTTCTGTAGAAATGTGACATAAAATAAGCCTATAGTAGACCAATTACTTGACCAATGGCCAAGCCTCCATGAAGTCATGAAATGAGTCTCAAATAAGATACAAAGCCAAGGTGTGATGTTATAAAGACTACTTATATACTAAGTTGTCTATTTGTCACTACAGTTGTGTATTCAGTTTTAGTTTAGTTTATTGAATATGTCATTGAAATACTATGGCAATACAATACAGGGAACTGACTCCTCTGGTCACTGTGACGTCCTCGCCATCCAGCTCCTTCAAGAGGACACAGCGGCCATTGTCCACTCCTCATATTGCCATGGTAACCGCAGGAGTCTCAGCTGGCCGTTGTGACATCACAGACAGCCTGTCCAGTAAAGCAGTTATATAACAGTTACAGGATACTGTGCCGCCCTCGGTGGCTCAGTCATTACAATATGTTGTTACTGTCACGGACAGCGTTAGTGGTAGGCCTACAGATTAAGGAATAGCAAATCTTAGTTATTTTTAACTAAGAATAATAGAATTCAATAACATACGAACTAAGCAACTTCATTCTTTTAGTTATTGTCATGCAAATCACTTGTCTAACAAAGACACCCAAGAATGAATGACCGGGCTTTTCTACTGCCTGGAGTACAAGGTTATTATGACTTGCTCTAAGTGGGTACGATAGGCCTTCCCAGCCTTTCACTCTAGTCAAGTTAAAACAAGTATAAACTGTTTGGAGACACAGTTCAAAAGAGTCTTTTTGGCACAGAAGCTGCATGCTGGACTGTTTTCCACGTGAGGGGCCAGGGCTGGCACCCACATACAGTCATTAGAGCTTCACATTAATTTCAAAACAATGGCCCAAGGTACACAACAGTGCCCTGCTTCCAAACAAGTTGCTCAGTGACCTTAACCCAAAATCCTTTCAGGGTTGTTATGGGATGGAAAGAGCATTCCATTCGGACCTGGAGGTTGGTACAGTACCAACCCAACCGCTCTCCTCTCCTGGGGTCCCCTATACAGTACGTGAGATAAACAGAGAGGTGGTATTGACATAAAACGCAAGGTAGTTGCTGCTTCAGCGACAGCTACAGCTTTGATGCTTGCCCAGTGTCTGTTTGGCTGCCCGCCACCACCACCTCCTCCTCAGGCCGGCGAGGAGGGCACAGACAGGTCCTCCAGCACTACTCTAGTCCACAGCTTGTATAATCTGGATGGAACGGAGGCCACCCGGTGGGGATAAGGGGTTTATTGTCTAGATTCCTCCCCTATTGTGGGGGATTGTAGCTTTATTTCTAGGTCACCGCCTGTGATTGAGTGCTTCAAAGCCCAAACAAATGTTAGCACTTTAAGAGACCCCCCCCCCCCTCACAACACACACAGTTGCCCCTTCTTCCCTTTTCCCTAGGCTCCAATGCCATTCAGGGATAGACAATTCGAGTTCAACAATAGAATCTGCCAAATGATTGCCTCTTCTGTATTCTCTCAGTGCAAATATGTTATTGATGTTGCCCTCCTCTCTGCATCACCGGCTTAATCACTGTGCTAATTGGTCGCTAGGGCTGTCCTCTCTCGCCCTCCTGCAGCAGAACAGACTGGTTCTGATGATTTGATGGTCCCTAGGTCGGCGTATTACAATGAAAAAGGCTGCATGTACCTTGCATGTACCATGCAAAGTAACTCAGCTCTTGCTCCGGGAAGTCACACTGTCTGCTGGTGGCTTGTATCCAATGCACAGGTATCTGAGTATCGATACTTTGTAACCATAACACACAGCCCCTTACAAACAGCATAGTGAGCTCAGCCCCGAACTGATGCAACTGGTGCATGTGGTCAGACAGAAACCCACTTTGAAGTAGACATCAGCAACACCATAAAGAAATGGGAATCGCAGCCCCGGGACATGGGTTATTATGGAGCAAAAGCGAGATCAGGTTCAGCAGGCAGGGGATCTTCAGACCATATTAGATCACCATAGCTCTATGACAACAACTAGGCCTGCATTGAAATCCCCAGACCTCAGGGCATGAGAGTGCACACGTACTACAATCTAGGTCAAGGCAGATGGGGGGAAGGTGTCGAAACTGTCTCCCCGAGTCTCCCCACTGATGAATTTATCTGGATTAGGGCATATCTACCTGGGTACATGTGGATTTGGAATTGTATAAATCAGCAATAATAAGCTCAGCGCTGGTGTGAAGCACCAAACGGGTTAAAATATTGAGCGCAAGTCAAAAAGCTCCTTAAATTAAGCAGACAAGAACGTCCTGTTCTGTGCCAGCGGTGTGTTTGTATCTACAGGCACCAGAGACGGTATGGGTCTGTGGAATCCCAAATGGGTGCAGGCGTTCTCCCTGCCACTGTTAAAAAACCTTTTTTGACAGTTGAATAGAAACAACGTGGCATCATTGCAGGGGCCTTGGGGCAGAACGGCACAGCGTGGGGACACACGCGTGTAACCGTACGCGGGAGGCAGTGGCAGTATTATGCTAGCTAAAGGAACACAAACTCTGTCCCACAGGGAATGCACAGAGATTTAAATTACTTATTATGTCTATCCCTATTATCCCCAGAACCTCAAGTCAGAGCCGCCGCTCACTGCGTGAAACACAGCTGTGTACATTGCTGTAGTGTAGTGCTGTGGAGACATTTGCAAGCCTAGAAGAGCAGTAGAAGGGAGGAGTAGAGGGGCGCGACAGCCACTCAGCACTCAGGTGTGGGAGGGGGACAGGGCACGCGCTGTCAGAGTTTCAAACCAAAACAACAATGTTTTTGTAATTCTGGTTTCAACCACAGGGGCAATAGTTATTTCAGCTGTTATGCTTAACAATCATACAGAGGATCTATGTAAACAATCTAAATGACCTAGCCTGCTCCATCCCAACATAATCTCCATAGCAGTGGATAGTAACATCTTGTCAGTTCCCTAACTCTAATGGGAAGCCAACCTATAATCTAATGAACTGCTCTGTTACTATTGAGACAATTGTTTGTCCGTTCATCTTTCTACCATCTGCACTTCTTTCCTGCCTGTCCCTATTCCTCCCTGAATTCACTCTGTTAGGCCTCTTTATATTACCCCATCCTTTTCTGTATGGGATTCAAGGCTAATGAAGGCTACCACAACACTAGCGCCACTAGGGCCACTAACAAACTGTGCATTGTACTGTTGTGTGGCAGCATTTGTTTCTGTTCAGAGATTGTGAATGAAAGAGAACGCGAGAGAAATAGAGAGGGCACAATGTGACAGCCGTGTTCTTATGTGGGACACAAAATGAGTTGTTTTACTGAAGCCACTGAAGGAGGGGAGATAGCTCCTGACCAACGGTAACCTTTGATTTGAAATGTTTTTCGATTATGCATTCTAGGCTAACATAAGGAAAGGACATGCAGTTAAATCCAACTTAAACCTTATTTAGGAATGCAGCCATGGGTCTTTTGTGCGGGGATCTCAACATACAGTAGATTTAACATGGATTATTTTGAGGAGAGTCAGTGGTAAAGTCCTCAGATATCACAGCGATCAGAGAGGAGACTGGACAGTTTTAGTTTGCTAGTTAGCTAGCCTTCCTGTACATCAATGTCCTTTTAAATATCAGAATCATTAACTACATGTACAGACTGCACTGATGACTACACTGTAACTGCATTCATGTTTCATGAGAAAAGCATTCAGAAAGCGTGGTCCCACTCTGACTCTCATTAAAGTGGAGAAACTTTGCTGAGTGTATGGGAAAAAACAAGAGGCCCGCCTTGGCCACTGTGTGGCTTGGGCAACAATGGTTGGCCTGTGTGGTCATCTGTGGGGCGTGCGGGAGGCAGACAAGGCAGGCACCAGCACATGGTAACCGCCAGCTGGGCAGCAGGTCCTTGGACAGACTTCAGCAGGCTCAGATCTGTCACAGTGTTGAAAGGCTCAAACCCTTATTTCTAAAAGTGCGCTCTGAGCTGACACAGGAGAGTCAGGGAGGTGTCAGTCATGCAGGTCTGAGCACGCCCATAGTGTCCTGAGAAAAGGTCTAACAGGCAAGGTTACATGTTTCAACCAATGTATCCCCAGTAAGGCTAAAGGCTCTGCTGCCTCTGAAAACTTAAAAGTCCCCATCCCTCGCACGGATGTTGGAAGTTACTTTAGCCCCATTAGACACTACATTGGGGAAATATTGATGACTCATCATACATTTGAGGGGGGAACTTCCTGTTTCACTAGGAAATACGTCAGCAGTGATTTCAGGGGGACTTCAATATCTCAGGAACGCTGTAGTTTGTAGAACAGGACAAGAAGTAGAATGTAATCAGATGAAATATGAGATCAGTGTAAGAGGGGCTGTATTTAGTATTGTGAGAACCACAATATTTTGTATTCAGCACTTCTCACTTCTCAGCACTTCTCACTACTGCCAAATTATGAACAATGGAGTCCTATCCTGTTATTAACAAGCGGCTGCTAACGAGCGAAGCCACCCTGAGCCTAGACAGAGGCCAGTCTGCTTCATGCGTGTTACATGTTATTGTTCAGAGACAAAACTCATAATAACATACTGTGGAGCACGGGAGAAGGGGTGAGACATTGCGACAGTGATGTAATGTCTTTTCTGATTTTCCCTGTCAAAGCTAGACAGGCCTGTATTCTATTGTGTTACACAGTGCTTATTCTTATTTTTTTCATCGCCATGGCAGTGCCAATCCCAGATATTTCCTTTCCTGTGATGCAGAATGGAGGAGGAAAACAAAATACGTTTTGCGTTCTATAAAATATTCAATATTGTGGCTTTTTGTTTTAAATGCAGGAAATTTGTGACTTTCCATTTTATGATCATACATTAAATACCAAGAACAGGACTATATGTTATTTTGTTATTTTGTTAAATACAGAAGAAAACTTGAAAACCTGTGTTAAATGTGATATTAAGGCTCCTAATTTATGTTGGTCTGACACAGGGGACCTGTGAAAACATTTAACCTCTAGCAAACAAGGGACACTAAACAGGAAAACAGAAAGGCAGTTTTGGCCTTTATGTAGGAGATGAATGAACAAAGGTAATCTCTATACCAAATACTGTACATGTAATTGCCTTCCGACAGACATACAGGCAGAAGGTCTACTTAACAACAGGAACAGGAAAACCTAGTATAACGTGCAAGGCTTCAGCACAGTACACTACTCAACTGATAAGCCTTTTCAGTTGCAACGGTGCAGGAAACTGTTACAGGACTTACTTCAGTATATTCACATACGATCAGAGTAAATGGAAGCCAGATGTTTGTGAGTTACACATCACTGGAGTCTAGGTCAGTCCTTTACTCAGGTGGATACTCTATGGGATCCATCCCAAGGCTTTTAGGCTATGACGCAATCTCACAGACCACCCTGCCTCCATGCTACAGCACTGAATGAAACATTTGACACACACACACAGAGAAACATTTTTGGATGGGTAAAGATTGTGTGGGGAACTGTGGTATGGTCTGTTTTATGTTTGCTCCTTTGATTCTCCTCCATATGGCCTCCTTATCGTACATTTGTATTATAGAGGACGTGACTGGTGCCTGGGAGCATTGCTGACCTCCAGGACTCCAGACTACATGTCTTGCAGTACAAGAAGGGATGTCAACTCTGGATTTTGCTTGATATTTTGAGCAAATGCACACAGAACCAGGCCTCAGATGCACTTTGCCTCCACTCTCTCAATTCCTATATCCACACTGTAAAATTGGGATTTAGGAATTAGCGTCTACACTCTGCTGTCAGCATTCTTCAAAGGCCTTTGGAAATGTTTCAGCTGCCTCTTGCAGCTTCTTACATCTATTATAGATCAATCAGGACAACTTGGAGAAGCCTGACTCAATACTTTATTGAAGAACAGTAATGTCTGCCTGTCTCCCTTTGAATATGTTCTGGTATCATACTTTCTCCGCATCTGTCTGTGAGGCTCTACTTTTGTCTGTTTCGCTGCCTGATTTCCTCTTTCCTTCCTCTTTCCGTATTGTGACTCTTTGCCTTTCTCTCTTGGTTTTAGTCTGGCATTCTGTGGGCCTGCTTGTTATTGGTTGGTGGTCTTAATATTTGTCCTGTCATCTCTCTGACCTCTCTACCCCATAGCACTCCCATTAACGGAAACCCTCTATGGCAATTCTTTATCTTCTGGCTCTATCTCTTAAATATATATATATATATATATAATTTCTTTACCATTCCAACAGAATGTTGTTTGCTTACGATGACTCATGTATGACCTATTCAGATTTTGATTCATGTACTGTTCTGTAGTCGCTTTGGAAAAAGTGTCTGCTAAATGCTGTATGGGATGAAATTCTCATACTGTCAAGTATATTTTAATTCTAAAATCACCACCTTTTGACATCTCTGATTTCAATCTATGACCAAAATCTCATGTGGTCTTGACGCTGAACACTTGGAAGTGAAACTGTTTCATTGAGAGCACGACAGCCGTTTTACAGTCATTGTTGAGCGCTGTGCACAGAGGCACTGTCTGCCTGCGACAAGATGCCTCTTGTGTTCCTCCGCAGAACCCCCACCACATCGCCTCCTGGTGTCACAGAGGCAGCCTCCACCCACCACATCGCCTCCTGGTGTCACAGAGGCAGCCTCCACCCACCGCCATAAATGTAAACCCACTTTATGTTGTGATGTCACATCTAGCATTTATTTAAAATATTTAATCAAATATTAGAGGATAAACAATTAGAGCTTGCCTTTTAGGAAGGAATGGGCATACGGCGAATGGAACCCCTGGATGCACTACACGATGACATATCGCACAGACATCGTCTCCATGATGTGTATGTATCAATCATTTGTATGTCGTAAGTGTGGAGGCAAGGTGGATAGTGGGAGTAGGGCTGCCACCTAGTGGACAATGTGTGAAAGTTACACCTTCTGTTGCGCAGTGTTTTAAACCTGTTAGCCCACTAGTAATAAGATATCACGCACCCAGACCATGGCTAGGTGGCAGCGGTGAATCTGGCCTTTATCAGGAACACTGGAGGGGGACAGCCAGTTCTTCCCCATTGGCAGTTTAACTTTAAGACTTAATGCTCTTGGAAAACTGCATGAATATTTAAGCAGTGTATCAAAGCTGGGCTTTGTTTGCTGGCTGCCTCTCTCCACGATGTACAGCAGTGTATTTGATGCAGTTTGGCCTTATGTGCTCCGAATCTCTGCGTTCCATTCCGCAGAGGCCTGCATTGCTTGCCCCAAGCTATGGCAATTTTTAGCAGGTGTGGTCCTGTTCTGTTCAGTTGCAGTGTGAAAATGTAACCATGCCAACAGTCTGCACACAATGTCTGTACGTGCAGTTCCAGTGC
>JAODLI010050672.1:0-16517 GCA_027575585.1 Percopsis omiscomaycus | reverse complement strand
TCTCTCTCTCTCTCTCTCTCTCTCTCTCTCTCTCTCTCTCTCTCTCTCTCTCTCTCTCTATCTCTCTCTATCTCTCTCTCTCTCTCTCTCTCTCTCTCTCTCTCTCTATACCTGTATCTATACAGATAGGATTGTGGGGTGAAATATTCCTCCAGATAATCGCTAGCATTTTTACTCCTTTTGTCTCTCTACCTCTGTTTCTGTCCCTTGTTCTCTCCTCCATTTGTTTTGCCATTACCCAGAAGCGGTGGGGAGTCTCTCCTCACAATGCTGCTGTCGGCATTCCGTCAGAGCGACTGTTAGTGGGCATTATAGGGGTGTACACCACACCCCTATACGCGTCCTTGTAAAGGGCCGCTAATGCCAAATGTACACTACACCCCTATACACGTCCTTATAATCAAATATTGTGACACAGCTAAGTCAGTTGGGTTCAGGATAGAGTCCAATAAGCTGTTTTTGGTGGAAAACAGCTTATTGGTTGTATTTGCTAATATTTTAGTCTTGCCAGGTTATTCAGTAATGATAGGTGAGAGTGTACTCAGCTGCTTTCAAGCAGGTGCTCGGAAAACGTGACTGTTGCAGTATGACAGGTGCCAGAGGTGGCGGACATATCCCCTTGCCGTCATGAATATACATGTCCCACGGACTGACCATTATAAGTTCAGCCAATAAGGATGTCGCAATGCTGCCAACTTCTCCCTATTACGTCTTTAAATAGCCAGACATGCCTTGGAACATTCTTCACATGAGAAATAAATTGAATTAGCGTTACACTGAAAGTGAATTAGCAGCCTCACTGGCCAAGATAAACGTATTATTATTATTAAGTAGTGTTGCTAATATGTTTTCTTTTACTATTTTTTCTCCAGTTTCTTGGCCGGTCTGAGACAACGTTTTCCGTCTGGGGGAGAGAATTTGCAGAACATAAAACAGCCTTTGTGTTTTGTGCCAACCACATGGCACAAAACACAGCTGCAAACCTACCAACCCGGTGCCTCGGCTTGTGTGCTTTCTTCTTCTTTTGCCTGCAAACTAATCTGAGGAACAGGGGATGTGGCGAGGGAAGGGATTGCTCTCCCCGCTGGGCTCCTAAGTATGAATATCTTTGATGTCCAGGAAAGTGTACCTGCTCTTCTAACACATGCTCGGCTAGCTGCACCTGCCCAGCCTTGCCTCTGTGTTATTAGTGCTGAAAGGAGCTCAATTCTGTATCGCAAGCGGCCCAAGGAGCCTCCGCCTTCTTCTGTCCAAGTTGCTTGAGTGAAGTTCCATACCATGGTTCCACGGTGGAGCCTTTGTAGAGTGGTAGTTGCCCTGGAGGCCCCGTTTACCGCTATGAAAGAGAGAAGATGAACTGCTTTTCTTATAGAAATGTCTGCGTGGAAACCTTCAGTGTCACTTCCTACTGATGCTGTCAAACAAGAGTCAGTTATCTCAGCCAGTATAGAGGACGAGACTACAGAAGCACCTGAGTGAGTTAGTGAGATATTAACCCTGTAAAGGTGTCCTTAAACAAGACACTATACTGTACTGCAGCCCTTCTCCTACCAGCTCTATATGCCTTTAAGTCCCCAACCACAGGATTAAAGGAAGGATTCAAAATATTTCCAAATAAGAAAGCACCCGTATATGCATCATTAATGGTACATTAGTGTAATTCATTGTGATGTGCGCTTTCAAAGACCTACGGTGTCTCATGCTTTTAAAGCTCGCCTGAGATAAATAGCCAAGATTGACATAGATAACTGGTTCTAAGAGAAAATGATATACTCTAGAGTTCTCTCTAGAGATTAAACGGCATTTAGATGTTTAAAAGTTGTATGATATGAGTTTGGAACAGGAGAATTTAGGATGTCAAAGATGGCAGCTGTGCGCTATCAGCTATAAAATGAACACATTTTCCACTCCACTCAGTTCGCGGTTACACTCAAACACATGGATCCGTTTAGATTTACTGGCAAATGAATAGGCTACTACTGGGTCAATTGATGGTATTTGCTCCACTTACGCTAACCTAGAGGCATTAGTCAAGTTGTCGATGTCATTTTAGCTGGCAGGCTTCTGAATGTAGCGGCAGGGGGGCTTTGATAAGATGGCAGTGCTCCAGTTAAAGCTTCGGTGTGAACACAGATCAATAAGCGCTGCCAGGCGTTGATACACTGGGTTTGTTGGCAGGCGGAGCCCTTCGAGAAATATAGCAGCTGTCTATTTCGCTCAACGGCAACACTGGCTACAGTACATTTAAAGATGCACTGCACTTCCAGATTGTGGAATATTCCTGCTAAGGTGTTTACATGGCTAGTTAATATTTCCTGTTAATATGAAACCATGCATTAGCCCAATTAATTAAAACAGTTACACAATAATATGTCCTATGTACAACCAAGCATTATTACCTAATGCATAATTAATAATGAATCAAAAATGGTTTTCAAAAGAATTGATTGTTAATGGAGCCATGGCCTATGTTTTAAAACTAAGTGTCGGTAAAACTTCATGCTCACTAAATTGACACACAATAACGCAAAAGAACCACGCAGTGATCTGAATGCAGGAGCCCGCTACGCTGAAGGACTTCTATTTGGAAAAGCTTCTGGCGATGTAAGCCAAGCGTAGGCACCGCACACGGCCACGCCTCCACTCAGGCCACGCCTCCACTCAGACCATGCCTCCACTCAGACCACCTCAAATGCCACCAACCGTGTCTGTTGTAATGGTTTTTCAGATGCTCACGCACTGATCGATGAGGATCTCGACGTGTTAAGCCCAGCTCCTCGGTTCCCCCAACCATTCAGCGGGGATTTGATTTGAGGTTTGTGCTACGGAGTCCATCTCCTTCTCCTCACCCCAGGGCCTCCGCCTCGTTCTAATTAAATCTTTAACAATCCGCTAATGCCACTCAATGCCCTGCTTGTGTGCACTCTCTACGTCACACAGCCGCCTTCCATTCAGTCAAGCTTGTGAGATGGGACCAGAGGAGGCCATGTAGAGGTGATTCTGCCCTTTAAGAGACACCACACAAGGGATGTACCTGATTGCATGTGTGGGGATGTGGGAAGGAGAACTGGGCTTTAAGAATTTCGCCCCATATTGAGACGAGAAGTGTTTCATTAATTGGGGACTAGCCCTTTTTATTCCTCTCTGCAGTAGGACATGACTACACCCTAGCCCTTCAGAACCCTTATTGGTCATTGTGCCGGGATCAACATCTATATGTAGGAATGGCACCACCTGCAGGTTTAACATAGGTCATTGCACTTGCTTTATCTGATTGGTCAGTGCAAGGTCAAGCACTTGTCAGTGTTTGGGTTAGTGAACACATCTCGCCACACCCCATGTGCCTACAGTATTAAGATTGGACAAGAAACAACGTGTGACTAGTGTGTGGATGTTGGTGATACTGATTGTGCAGTACACTAACATGAGGTCGTCTCATTGCTAGTTTGGAAGCTATCCCAGTCATTGAGGAGGTGTAAATCCTGCACACTGCATGTGTGAAGGTGTGTGTGTAGCGGATGCACTATTTAGTGTTCCGTGTGTGTCTGTGTGTGTGTGTGTGTTTGTGTGTGTGTTTGCGTAGTGGACAAAGGTAAGCGCGATCGCCCCCTTTTTTTTCATTTAATGACACCCATTAACAGCTCCGGTCTGTTTGGACGTAATAGCATAAAATCCCAATAAAAAGACATGCTTATGCACTCTTGAGATTGAAATGTATGCTAGCTAGGGCCTTTATTGTGGAGTTTTATAAACGTGGTAGTAAGACAAACTTGTCAATGCTCACAGGGTGCTGTGCTGATAGTGGATGTGAGAGAGTTGGCTTGCTCCAATGGGAGAGGAAATGACTTGCATAAAAACTCTGTACAACGTACATTTAGGAAGGGGGTTTTCACTTTAAGGGATTCAGTCCTGTTTAGGATGTTCATTAGGCTTAGAGTTTCAGTAAAAGTGTTGAGCATAAACATGCGTTTGGCTTATCGCTGGCTTGGACTGAATGATGTAGCATCTAGTTGCTTATTCCTGAGTTACAGGGTTGTATCACAACCACAGTATATGATAATCGGTGAAAATGTCCAGAGCCAACACTAAAAAGACACTGCCACCGTCACAACTTACCCCACTTTACATTCACTACATAACTTAAACACATCTCAAAATGTGCATATGTATTAAATTACTTATTTTACAGCCGCTCTGTTTCTTATTGGATCCAGAGATAATGGTATTGGCTAGATTAGAGGCCTCTTCAGACACTACTTGTTGAGCTGTACAATTATTCTCCCTGTTCGACACGTTTTCCATGATTAATAATTCCATCGAGGGAGATTGTTTTCCCCCTTACTCTCCCACTCTCTCCCACTTTCCCCTTCATCCTCTGCTCTGTGACTTGACAACCGTTCCACGTGGAGACAAGGAGAACATAGTGGCTTCTTTCCTTGAAGTCGCCGCCCAATTTGATCTAATTTATAGTTTGGCCGCAGTTGATTTCATTTGAACAAAGGGGCAGGCATGCGTTAGGAAGAGGATTGTACTGTAATTATAATGCGGAGTTGATATTTTATCATTTGGCTGTAGTTGAACATAGTAATTATATCAAACTTTATCAAAAAGTAAAGTTTTGAGTATTGTTCTTCCATACTGTATATGGTGTCAGATACTGTCATTCAAACCAAAGTGAGATACATTATACAGTAGCTTCTGCTACATTATAACATTATAACTGGAATTAAAAATGAGTTATGGAAACATTTCAAAATACTGAGCCAGTTTATGATGGTGGTTGGCTGCACACATGATAAGATATGAATATTGTTAAAGTTCCATCATCCTAATGTTACTAATGCCTGCGTGATGTGAGGTAGACACATCACTTGTACTTGTACTGTCTAAAGTAACACAGCATCATACCGGTTAAATCTGGGGAGCATCTTTGAGAGCCTGTACTGTAGAGTGTTCTTTGCAATCCACTACATAGAAAAGTGTATTTCACCCTTCTCGCTATTTTTGACAACTCTCCATGAAGGGTAAATGTTTTGGTGTAGCTTGTCCTTCAATGGTCTCAGTGAAGCTGTGATCCACTGTAAAGCATATTATAATGGAATGGGGATGGGGAGTGGATGCATAATGCATGAGTGTGTTATTGTCCCCAGGAAACCAGAGTTAATAAATACACGGCTGGTTTTAGAGGCTAATATTGAATGACGACAGTCTTGAGAGATGCCCGCCGTGAGTGCTTCGCATCCTGAACCCCCCCCCAATATTACGTTTTACAGCCAATTGAAGATGTTGCTAAAGATAGCATGTCATGGGTCCGGGTTCAGACAAACACAAGGTCCACCTGAGGGGTGATGCATTTATGAAGTGGAGGATAGGTCAAATAAATGAACTTACAACTTGTAACAAATGTTTTCCACGGTCGTTTTTACAAAAGCGAGTTTAACATCAACAGCTTCTGCCCCTTCTCTCTCATCCCGTCTTACCAAAGTATGTTTTATTAAAATCACATTGAGCTTGAAAGGGGTTCGCCAAGCATGAATAAGCTTGGCTTGTGGCAACAGCTTCTTTCGTGAAACATGCAATTAGTCCAGCTCAATGAAGCCTGCTATTATGCTTCCAATGATCGCTGTTCCACAATGTCTCACTAAAAGCAAAAGCTTGTCGAAACACCCAAGACGAGACCCATTAGCCCTGAAGCATTGCGTAATCCAGGTCAGGACTCAAACAGTGTAAAGCGTAATTATCAGTGCATTCACAGGATTTGACATGTGTACACGTATATGTTGCACAGGTGACTGCTGCTGTTCCAGTGCATTTAATCCAATATCTTCTTTGGTTGGACTGTTGTTCCGCCAAAGCACAACATAGGGGAAAGTGGTTTTATTATCTGCATTCCTGCATTATATTAAAAGCAGGTAGGGGTTAGAAATCGTGCTCAGGGGTGCTTGCAGGTAGGTCGGCCCAAGACCTCTTGGCTGGGACTGACCACTCCTAATCGCTAAGCTATCCTGGCGGCTCGTCAACTGTTGTGGAATCTGCCCCCCTGACAGACATATTGTCTGCGGGGCGTCGATAGGGTTGGTCTCGGACGGAGAGCCTGGCAGGCAATTGGTGCAATCGGTGGGGTGACAGAGTGTCCATTTTCCCCTTGACTGGTCTTTATATCTGTCCTGCCGCGTGCTCGATCACTCCTATCGATCCTGCCCTGTGACACCACCACACCATCACTGCCCCCTGCTGGCCATAAAGCACTGCCATGCACACGGGGGCGTTCCCTTCAACCACAGGTCCCACTGCTGTGTGCAGGGACGTGTGCGTGAGCTGTGGGATAAAGCCTAACATCCCTGGACGTCCCGGCTGAGCCTGCTGTGTGGGGCTCATCTCAGCGGCTGTAAAATAAGCAGAGATTGAGCTCCGTAATGCAGCGCTGATAAGAGTGTTTGTTGACCTTCACCTTGCCTGCGCTCCTGCTGGTGGAAGCCTCACCACCCCCCCCCCCCCCCCCCCGCATCCCAACTCACATAAATCTGATGCAAGAGGCTAAACAGCGAGAGGGGGCTGGAGAGGAGGAAGAGAAGGTGTCTTGCTTAGGTGGGGGGGGGTAGGTGGGGGTAGGTGGGGGGCCAGCCATGCATCACCAGGGACAGGTCATTTGAACAGTGCAATGCGGCTGCGTCTGAGTGTTCCTGAGATTAGAGAGGCTAATAATTTCTCAGGGCCATGCTTTATGTTAATGTGACAGGCTGCGCTGTATATTTCTGCTGAGGTGCCTCCTTTGTGGCGCTTAATTTTGCTTTAATGGAACTGTTGTGTTAGTATCAGCAGCCGGCACCGAGATTTAGACCCGCTCGGAATTAACCGCTTTTATTGCAGAGGACGTCCTCTGATTATTTATGGTCTGTCTGTGGACATCGCCAAGGACATGTCAAACCAAACAAACTCTCCAAATAAAAAAAGGAATATCGTTTTGGAGAAGTGTAGGTCTGTTCCTCAGCTGGCTTTGGCTTGAGGGGTGTAAAAAGAAATGTAAAATAGTTTCTGGAAGGTCCTGTCTGCCCAGCCTGGTTGCTCAACAGCTGCATGTAACAGGCAGACCCACTATGGTGACACTGCTCCTGTCAGAACATATAGGCGGGATGACAACATGGCTTCTGTCTGAATTGCTAATCAGTGGCACACATTAGAGCTGTGTTCACTAACAGTGGGGGTGCTATTTCCCCCCACCTCTCCTCTGTAGAGCAACATACAGGGAAAACTGCACAGAACAACAGCTGTACATTTTGTAAATGAGCCTTTCTATAAATCAGCTTCGTCAATTTGCTTAGGCGTGGCGTGCACCTGTTTTCCCAAAAGCTCCCCCACTTCCACAAATGCCCAGATGTTCAGAGAACTACTTGGACAATTAAAAAATCAAAACTAAATGAGCATTGGGCAAAAGACTACAGAGAGTACTGCTATTGCAGCTTCTTCCAAGGGAAATAAAGAAGAGCTTAATTATATAATGGAAAATCATAAATGCTATCGCAGTTTCTGGAAAATTCTGTGCCCTTACATTTTAAGTGGGCCTCCCAAATCGATGCCTTTCTGAACGATACAAACTTTAGAAAAAACAATCGAATGTATTTGGAAAGTATATTTTTTGCATTTCAAATAATTAAAGTACTTTCTCCTTTTGCAAATTAATTTTAAAGGCTAAATTTGAGGCCGTTTCTATGTAAGGTGCTTTTTTCAGATTTTTCATGTGCATTTATTGATGACTGGCCTTTTTCACGTCTCCACTGATCACAATTTGATCGTCAGTTAGTGGAACAAGTGGGACAGAGACCTTCCCGGTTATCAAGACCATCCTTGTAGAACAGAGTCAAAGCGGGGTTAACACCCTGCCTAGCAGTTGTACAAAGTACAACAAGGTCTTCTTTTATGAGCTGTCATCTTATTTTAACCTTGACAGTTCCCTGTACTCTTTCTGGGTATATCACAATTAAAATGTGTTCTCTCCAGAACACTATAGAAATAGTTCAGGTCATTTGCTGAGGTGACTCCGAGCATAAATCACCAGCACCCCTGTGACCCCATTTGACTCTGATAACCTTGTCGGGGAGTATTAATGTGTTTTCCTGTCCTAGAGTTGTTTATTAAAGCATTTTTAGGGAACATGGTTGTTAGATGTGTAAAAACGATGGAAGGTTTCTACCATGAGAAGAAGGCTACAGTAGGCACAGCATAAGCATTATCATAGCATTGGTTAGCATATTCATAGCTGTTACAGGCATACAAAAATACCTTTGATAAGACACATTTCTGTTATGACGCGAATGCAGAGCAATAAGGACAAGTTACAAAAGGCCTTTTCTTGAAATTTGATATGCGTGGACGGTCTCGAGATGTCACTAATAGGACCAGGTTTAATGTATTACATCTCATCTAATCTTTCTTTTTTCTTTTGAAATACTGAACTGGGGTTTGGGAACTAATTTAATATTTCATTGAGATGGTAAAGAGACTCAGAAGTACTGCATTTCATTTTTCATTCATGAATCTGGCTACCCAATGTCCCCATTTTTCTCTGTCCAAACTCAAAGTGGTTATTGTATTACCAGCTATGAATAATTCATCGTACAGCATTAATAATGTAGTGTTAATGATAATACATAAAACACCTAAATAGTCATCGCTGTATGTACTTATATCTTGCTTATCTTACTTATCTTAAGTGCCAACTGACATTTGGACTTAATTCATCTGTGACAATTCTATATAATAAATAGAATGATTCATAAATGCATTTGCGTTGGCCCCATTAAAGAAACTGACAAGTCTGACAAGTCTGCAGTCTTAACATTTCCAGACCTCTGACCTATATTTAAAGACCTCGAAATAGTTCAGATATGATTTTAATCAAACTTATATATAGAATATATAGGCTTTCATCCATCTATCTGTACCTCAATATTAAGTCCTCACTCTGAAGTTTCCATCAATAAACCCCTCAATTGTATTCATCTGCCACTGACTCCTATTGTTTTTCAAAAACATACTTCTAATGTAGCTGATGTTTTCTCAAGTTACTCCATTTTGTTGTATAGTGTGTATAGTGTAGTACATCAATTATTTTTTTTATTCCTAAATGTAAATCCAATAGTGGATGAGAATGATACAAAAATACATGATGCATATGTCAGCGTGATACAATACATTTACAATTAGGTCATTTACTGTAGTCTTTTGTCCCAAGCAACAGTGAGTACAGTTGCAGGCTACAGAAGCTACAGAGTCTAGGGTTTAACAAAAGTTAATTTCGGTGTTCATTTATTCAAATGAGGCGGATTAGGAATAAATTGATGTGCTCTGAGGTGATGGCAAAGTGTTGTATGTCGACAGCTGGACAAATATGAACTGATAACGAGCCATGGGATAAAAAGCATCGCCCTTCTACTGTATATTGACTATAGAACAGGGCCTGTAAACCGCTCTTTCATCTGCATTTACCATCACCTTGTCTGAGGCCTCCTACATTCACCCCCCCACCCTCGCTCTCTTTCCCCCTCCCATAGATGTCCAATCACTCTCGCCCAGTGCCAACCCACCAGTCTTTTCAGTGCAACGTCACGATAAAGGTCAGTGGAGCTCAGGCGGTTTCATTAGCTGCTCGACCAACGCTGCCTGTTTAATCTGAATACATGGAGAAGTCATTATAGGAGGCCACCCGTGGTTTGTCCCTTTTAAACGCCGTTTTGTTTGAATTCATATGCAAATGCCTGTTCAGGAAAACACATTCAACAGTGACTTAATGCAAAATGCAAGCGGTGGCCGTTTCTTTATCTCTAGTGTAGTCCGCACACACCCTTTAGTAGAGCGCTTGCAGTTGCAGCAGGGCGAAAGTATTTATGTGGCAAATGGCTCTAAACATCAATTTGATTCCGTGGTCTTTATCAGTGGACAACAGATCGTATGGAGACATGGTGTCTCAGTCTGGGAGGGCACGTAGTGTTCTGGCTATGTATAAAACAGACGAGTGCTATATGGCTACATAAAGGAGGGTGTTGTAGCGTAGGTACTGTAGCGTTACATAAAATCACACTGTCCCACCCTGCAGATGACATGCACACAAACATGTGATTAACGCATTAAAGGTGTAATCTGTGACATTCACCTTTAGTCATTTTGAGTAATTTTCCCTGTGAGACACTGCAATGATGATGCCCATGGCTTCCTTGGCAACATATACTTGCTTTTCTCTGAGCCAATAGATTGGGTTCCTTAGGGGTTTCTGTGGAAGTTGGAGTTCACACATTAGTGTGGTCTGCTTTGCAGTTCAGTGTTTCGTAGCAATTTTATTGTAAATATCTGGTGATGTGGATAAATTAGGAAATCATGTGCACCTGAACTCAACTGTACTGTTATTTAACGTGGTAGTTCTGTTATTTCATGAATATCCCATAAGAGCAACACCAATAATGTTTAACATGCATGTTCTGTAACACACATGTGAATATGGGAGAAGGTCCGACAGACTGGTTAGAACCAAGGACCTTCTTGCCATGAAGCAACAGGGCATTTCTCTGAGCAACACTGTGATTTAATTATATTAAATGTATTTAAACTATAGAAATGGTGAAAAGACAATGCATTTTCACAGAAAAGATGAGACAAAGAACACAACTTTTCAAATGTTACACTAAGCTCACTATTACACACAGGCCAACAACCACTTCTATCTTGAAGCCCCCAGCTGGAGGTATTTTTGGCACTTCACAGATCACCTCCAGGGATACAAGTAATCTTAACTTCAATGTTTTTGTCTTGTGTGTTTGAGACACCTATTCTTGGCTTTTTCAGCATTTTAGGAGGCTTTGTGATAATGCACGTTCTTAGTGAGGCTTGGCTGCTGTCTAGTTCCATCTTGCATCTCGCCCACCAATCCTGAAGTAAAACCAGACCTCCACGGTTCAGTGGCCCAATCGATTCCTGCACCACTTGTTTAGATAGCCCTATGGTACTTTGTGGCCTTTGTTTGCCCTGAGACACTGCGGTGACCAATAAAGGGCCTCTCGCAGCACAGAGAGACTTATGGGTAATAAAAGAAGGTATTTTTACTGAAAGTATCTTCAGCTGATACTTAAAAAGAAAGAGCACAATATTGACTGAAACTGCTTTATAAATTGAGACATCAGAATTGATAAATATAAATGCTCTCCCTAAAGAAATCAGGACATGAAAATCCATAAGTATTTTACATTTACATTTACAGCATTTAGCAGACGCTTTTATCCAAAGCGACTTACAATCAGTACATTTGTCAACAGTTGAACTGGTTAACCACCAGTTATAGCAAGCAGATAACATTCTCCTAGAATAAGGAGTCGGACAGCATCATGTCACCATGGTTACTTCACTTGCATGCATTTTTAGTACATTACTCGAAAGTTATCATTCACTCCTCACACATTCATTAATTGCTATCTTAGATGTGATTTTCAAATGTTCAGATTTATCCGCATTAGTGCATATGTTTGTGTATGACATGCATATGTTTGTGTATGACATGCCTTCAAATCAGCAAATACATGCAAGTGTGGGCATGCATTGTTTCGACCTCAGGTATTGAATTTCCGAGGCAAAAACGCCTCAGTGCCCGATTGACATGAACACAGCTTTAGCTTTTTTCCTCTGAAAGGGGGGAAGAAAACTACCCTGATGATTGGTCAATCATGGTAGATACAGCTGTTATATAAGATGTATACTCCCCTTGGCTTTAATGAGACACTGACTTCAGCCAAGATTCTATTTCCTGTCATCTCTGACAGATTTACAAGGCTCTAAAGCTATTCAAGCCGGTGCTTATTCCTTATTACTTAGAAACCCATAACTCTTAGGTGTCTAAGTGTACTGAACCATACCAAGCAGGCCAACATGGCATGGAAAGACAGAGAATTGAGCGTGACCTAATGCCACTGACATGTTAATTAGAATCATTTGTGGCTTTGCCGTTAATTGTCAATGAATATGTTGATGTATTGGACATCATTGCATAGCTGCTGTGTTATGAATTACAAAATGTGCTTTATTGACGATGATGCTAATTACATTAAAATATCAAGTGCTTTATTCTTCAATAGCCTTCACTTTATAAAGGCATTTAAATTGGATGCCACCAACAATGTGCTAGTTGTTGTGTTTAAAAAGTGTATTGGATACAACCGCCATTGCTATGTGTAATATAGAAGCCCATAATTACAAATTGCGAATTGCTTTTTATGGGCTGTGTTGTTTTTGCACACGTTAAACAGGTTAAATGTAAAAAGAAACTTCACATCTACAAAAGGATGCATAGGCGTTTGGACTTACACTAAAGGTACCTTCACAGCATTTAGCGACTTACAATAAGTGCATTTATCAATAGCTGAATAGTTCATAGTTCTTGGGTCGTATGAGCTGAGGTGGGAGATTGAAGCTCTACTAGAACTGGACCGTTACATGGAGTGATAGTTCTCTTCACTGCCCTGTAGGCCAGCACCAGTGTGTGGAATCTGATAGGGAGCTAATCAAGGTCTCGGAAGCAGGGGGACAGCTCCATGATTATATCACGCTCATAACCAAAGATTTCTGCCCCAGCTCACTGTTTATATTAAAAACACAGTGGGAATGGCTGTATGGGGAGGGGTAGAGAAGTGTGCGAGCCTAGGAGCTGTGTAGAGGGAGTAGTAGCAAGGCGTGTGAGCCACTTTGCAATCAGGCGTGGGAGGGAAATGCAGACCAAAAGGTTTCCCCACAACCACTAATTCTGGGCACAGTTTGAGGAGGGTCCCTTTAAGGTAAGGGCACTAGACAGTCAGCTTTAATGTCACTTTAATTGGCATCTCACTTTTTCTTGCTTTACACTTTTCAAACAATCAGGAACATTTCTTCCGTTTTAAAACCCTGCCATAAAACATGAAAGTCCTCTGTGCGCGCTCCAGTGTGAAATAAGGTAGTTAAATATGAGGCTGTCCGGGTTTATAACCTGGCTCAAGTGGTCTTTGGGGACGCCATAGAATCAGGTGGCACATGCAACATTTGCATAGCATAGGCTGTTATGAACTTGAGACTATATGTCTTCAACATCAGTCACAGGATACATGCTGGGCCTTTTGTGGAACGTTCAGTTGAAAAGTCCCAGTGGCACCAGTGCTGTAGTGTGGAGACGGAGACATTTAACATTTATGGTTTACTGTAGGACTGTCCATAATTTACAACCACGTATCAATGTTTAACACCATGGCATCCAAAGTCCCCACTGTAAGAACAGGCCATTTTCTCTGGTTATGTTAATGAACCACTGCTCGGATTGGCTGGAGCTAGCATTTTACCACGTTAAATATATTAAATATAATGTGTTATATAAAGTGTTTACATGTACAAAGTGGAAGGGCTAAGAAAAGCTGTTTTGCACAAAGGGGGCTCTTTAAAACTAGCCTGATTAAAAACATCCTGATTTGCTTTCCATAGAAGTCCGAGAGCACTCAATTGAACTAACTGTTTTCCAGGAGTTGCCAATAGGTGTCAATCAAATCCCCTGATCAGAACAACAAATGTCTGATGGTGTTATTCAAACACCGGTGCTAGCAGATGATTGGACTGCCTTACATCAATCAGAACAAGGCCCACTTTGGGGCTATGTTCTGAACCCAGGCCCTTCATTGGTTCAGCACAAATTGAACTGCCCACCCAACGGGTTTCAGTTGAGACTTCCCAGACTGATGTGTAAAGGGAGGCAGGGCATATAGCCGGTAACCCGGAAGGTTTTACCAGACTACTTTTTAAAAAAGCAGCCATATTTTTCTTACCGTGCTTCTCCACTCAATAGAACATTGCTGTACTTTCTGTTTGAACTGTTTGGTTCAAAGAGAAGTTAATCTTGCTTAATCCTTCAAGTGGCCCTGTTGAGTATCAAGTGTGCCTCTTCTCTCTTGTCCAGCCCAGGACGCTTACGAATGACTGGCGCCTCTTACTTCAGCTCTGTTATGCATTTGAATCATTTAAGGAGCACTTCCTGTTTATCACATCTTATTACAAAGATTTTTTACTAGGAGAGCTTCGATTGTAGTGCGATTCGATTGTCGGCTCAAAACGGCCTGTGTCAGACGAACGTGGCTATTTGAAGATCCACTCCTTGGCAGTGTAATATTGCCTAGAAGCCCAAATGTCAAACACAACTGTGCACACAATATGGCTGGATGTGTTCTGGAAGGATGCTAAAGGATGCTAAAGGACGCTAAAGGGTGCTAAAGGACGCTAAAGGATGCTAAATGATGCTAAAGGGTGCTAAAGGAGGAAAAAGGGTTCTAAAGGGTGCTAAAGGAAGCTAAAGGAGGTAAAAGGGGGCTAAAGGAGGCTAAAGGATGCTAAAGGAAGCTAAAGGGTGCTAAAGGATGCTAAAGGATGCTAATGGGTGCTAAAGGATGCTAACGGAAGCTAAAGAATGCTAAAGGATGCTAAAGAATGCTAATGAGGCTAAAGGATGCTAAAGGGTGCTAAAAGTTACATGCATGCCAGTGAGAGATGACAAACTGACCATTATGACCATTACGTCATTTAGCAGACGCTTTTACCCAAAGCAACTTACAGTGTGTACAGTAACGTATTACAGCAGGTAGGGGTTACATGGTGCTATTACATGGAGCAGGTAGGGGTTACATGGTGCTATTACATGGAGCAGGTAGGGGTTAGACATCTTGCTCAAGGATGCTTACAGGTAGGCCACCTCTGGGGCTCGAACCCACGACCTATATATACAGTATATATATATATATATATATATCTCAAGCCAGTTGACGAAAATAGAAGGCAACGAATTTCATTATCGATTATTTGCTCTATTTCAATCAAGCTTCTCGTTGTTCTGAATTCTTCAACTTTAATAATTAGTTACGTTCTATTATAGTGAATGTGTGTATGTATGTGGTATGTGTTAACCATATCCTTATAGGTTGAAATGGATAAAAAGGAATGCCTATGTATCATAAAGTACATCTTTAATACACTCTACAAATGAAATGAAAAAGTGCACCTCTTGCAATTTATTTCTGGAAAGCGGGGAAAACGTGGGGTGAGTCGCTACCACCTGGGCCAAACCAAAGTGTAGCCACAATATGCTTTCACCAGATTGTCAGTGCAAACGCTTTCTCCTACTAATTCATTCTATAGACTATGTTATAGCTGGAGAAAAACTGTGTTTGTGTGTGTGTGTGTGTGTTGATGTTACACAGTTTGTACTTGCATGTGTGTCTCCGTATACTATGGACACACATGATGGAGCACATACGTGGGTTCTGTCATTCCTCTTTGTCGGTTCTCAGATTAGAAGCCCGTCTCCACATGCTAGCACTGTCTCCATCTGATGCCCCGCAGAGCTGAGTCACACGGTGTTGACTTATCCCCAAAGTACCACGAACAAGAACAACAACCTTAAGATAATGACCACGGCTTCTGCGGGGTAGAAAGTGGCAAGTTACCCCATGGTGGTGCTAAGGGGGGAAACAAGAACAACAACCTTATCCGACGACAATACAGTGGTGCTCACGCTAAATATGAAAAACATGAAGAAGGGAAAAACCACTAATAGGATTATGCTGCTGCTGTAATCTCCCCTAGAAAAAACCCATCCTCTTTCTTGTCTCAGTAACCCCCCCACCCCCGCCCACCCCTTTGCACAACAACACCTCCCTTCTCCAAATCGTATTGACAGCTTTATCTCAGCTTCCTGTGTAAAGTCTACATCAGTCCAATCACTGTTAGCCATGGTTCCCAACTGCCACCACGTCACGCGGACTCGGGGCGGACGCAATAACACGCAATAACCTGCATTTGGTCAACACGTACCCATAAGGCAGTGGTTTAGCCAGGAAACGTACATGAACCTAAAATAAATCTAAATAATTATTTTTTATTTTTTAATGTATTAAATGTATTCTAATTCAACATTGTCATTTAGCCCCACCCCACCACAAGGAAAACGACATGACCCACCTGGGGCTTCTGCTCCACAGTATCAAAACTCTGCCAGAAGGTGTAGCCATCTTGAAGATATATATGTTAATAGTCTTGGGGTAGAGGGATGAGAGAGAGACACAGAGAGAGACACAGAGAGAGAGACAGAGAGAGAGAGACACAGAGAGAGACAGAGAGAGAGAGACAGAGAGAGAGAGACACAGAGAGAGAGACACAGAGAGAGACACAGAGAGAGAGACAGAGAGAGAGAGACAGAGAGAGAGAGACAGAGAGAGAGAGACAGAGAGAGACAGAGAGAGAGAGAGACAGAGAGAGAGAGACACAGAGAGAGAGACACAGAGAGAGAGACACAGAGAGAGAGACAGAAAGAGAGAGATACACACAGAGAGAGAGAGAGAGAGAGAGACACAGAGAGAGAGATACACACAGAGAGACAGAGAGAGAGAGACAGAGAGAGAGAGACAGAGAGAGAGAGACAGAGAGAGAGAGACACAGAGAGAGAGACACAGAGAGAGACACAGAGAGAGAGA
>JAODLI010050671.1:0-38369 GCA_027575585.1 Percopsis omiscomaycus | reverse complement strand
TACCTGTAAGCATCCTTACAGGTAGGGCAACTCTGGGGCTCGAACCCAAGATGCCTAACCTCTATAAGTTTCTTTGGATAAAAGCTAAATGACCTAATTGTAACTTAATGATAGTAGTGCTTGTGATCGCGGCCATGTATTTCATTGTAATGGGGGAATCCTCATCCATCTCCTTGTCTCTCCCTGTGTCCAGTGCGACCGACGAGGCCTGGAGGCTGCTGGCCTCCTACCTGGAGAGATACTCGTCCCCCAATAGCCAGCACTACCGCTGTGTCATCAACAAGCTGCTGTCACACGGTGTTCCCCTACCTGACTGGCTGATCAACGCATACAAGGTGAGACTGGCCAACTGAAACGCTGGAGATATTTGTCTCAGTATCTGTTAACAGTAGGGCTGCAGCTCCTCGAGGCTCTTCCTTTTATGTACTTGTGTGTTTTGTGTCCCTGCAGGCGGTGGATGCGGCAGCCCTGCTACGCCTCTATCTGAACTATGACCTCCTGGAGTCAGCTGCGGAGCTGGTGCTGGAATATGTTGACGCCCTGCTGGGGAAGGGACACCAGTACTTTGGGATAGAGGTTCGAACAAACGCGTTATCAATAGGGCTGTCGCGGTGATGGGATTTCCCCTATGGTGATTTTAAGGTGGCTCAACGGCGCTAAACAAATGTGTGGCGGAGAGATTCCGAAATATTATTGGACATTTGGTTCTGGGGATTAAACACTGTTTTGAGACCACACAATGTGATTTTAGAGCCCAGTCCATGGTTGGATAATGCACCGTTAGACTTGTATATGGCCAAAATGTGCTAAGTAAATTAATTCATTAATAGCATATTAAATAGCCCAATATTGTGTGATCTATAAAATATTCTGTAAAGACAACTTAAGTACAGTATAAACTATGCAAAAGTTTGGTTTTGCCTCCAATGTTACGACAATGAGAGATTCATTGTGTTTGGTCATGTGACTAAGTGCTGCGTGCCGCATGCACTCCATTGTGTAACGTTTTGGGTCGTACTTCCACTCTTTGGTTTATTAACCCAAAAACATACGTGACAACTGATTCTGGAATATTAACGATCAGCTGTCACTTTTGAGGGGGGCAGTCTCGATAGCTGGCAGGTAGCTAGGTGAGACCTCAAATACGATGGGGCCTAGTCTCATGAGAGAGAAAAAATGCAGTTATCGCCACCGCCCTAGTTATCAGTGTTTTAATATTTCAAGGGAAACTCCTCGATCCGTCTCCGGAATTGGCCAGTTGGTTGAAACCAGCATTACAAAAATGTCATTACAGTTTTAAACTCAGAGCTGAAGTCCCTTCTGCCCCTCCCTCCTTCAGAGCTCAGAGGTTGCTATAACACAATATAGGAATGGTCCTTCAATCAACTGATGATCAACACTGGATGCATGTTGTGCCTAGGCAGGCCAACATTAAGCTGTACAGCCTTCTGATCTTGTCTCTTTTCTCTTTGCAGAGGCCTCTTTCAGCCACAGCCCCGCTGGTGTGGCTGCCGTACACAGTTATAGACCAGCTCCTCCAAGCGCTCAACGAGACACAGACCAATGTCAAGGTACGTTGGCACTGCCACCATTTCCCCTGTAATATCACTTTCTATGTGTATTCTAGTGAAATATGGGCAGTTAACCCCTCATAATAGTACCAGGCTACTACCACTGCAGCTTTACTAAAATTCACAATGCCTTCTATTGCCCACCAACTCCTCCAGATGTACAACAAACTGTGCGACAAGCTGGATGACTACCACAAACTGGTGGAGCTAACATCGAGAAGGCGGCTCCTGGTCCGGTAGGTCCAGCGCCTGTCCTGTTCACTCCCTCAACAGCACCCCTGGACTACAGTACAGACATCTAAATTAAGCGGTGCCGTTATCATTTTGAGTCTAACAATTTGTATGAATTTTACCTTTTCTTTCCTTCAATGAATCTGGTATCTGCATATTGTAAATATTATCTGTGTGAGTGGTTATGTATTTTTTTTATATATGAACATTGTAATACTGCTACATTTGTCTTTTTGTACACTTGTTTGTGATCTTGCTGTCAAATTGTGATGCTATTAAAATTTATTTGCATATCAGTGGAGTGTAATTCAGATATTTTCTTCGGTGTACTTTGTACAGTTGCAGTAATCTTTTCCAACATTTAGTCTCAGATGCGCATTGAATACACTCGGGCACTGGTTTAGGACAGTGGCAATAGTGACTTAAAATAAAACACGATTTGCCCAAGCACATTGCAGAACCTATATTCAAGTAATTCTGGTTCATAGGTATGACTGAGAATAGATTGGACAGACGTCCAAGTTTAGAGAACCACCTACCTGTGGTCTGTCAAAAGACATGCCTACTTTCAAATCAAGTCCTGTTCACAGGCTTCAGGAGGTGAGACTAATGGAACATCTTTATGCTTGCATACACTCTTCAACAGCCATTACCAGTTTTTGTCTGTCTCTCTCACACACCTATAAAAGGCAAAGAAAATGACCCTGAAATGAAAACTGAGCTGTGACTCAAACCTTCCAATGATTTTTATACATAAAACGAAACACCAGGCTTCCGAGTTATGGCCAAGACAGACAAAGGCATCTTATCGGCTAAGTACAAGACATTTATTGTGCCAGAATCTACTGTACATAGTCAGAAACATAATGTAGTGTACCATGTAATTCTCAGATACTGAAATTACAGCAGCATGTAGTGAATCATATAAAAACAAAAAGGCTAAATGGAATGCTTTGTTCAGTAATACTGATTTGTACCATACAAGGAGAGGGAATAGGTGAGGAGGAATGCAGTCCAGTCTTATTAACATAATAAACAACCCAAATGCACTGTAGAATGAGTGAAGGAAGAGAGGTATTATATTACCATAGGAATAAATTGGTATATGGCAAGTACCTAGGGTTTGTTTTTTGGGGTCTACCTGAATTCCCTTACAGGCGACCTACACAAGAGTCATGTCAACGCATTAAGACTTTTTACTTGCAGTGTCTGCCAGGCACCCCCAATGTCTCCATTACATTTAGAATATAAAGCCAGCAAGCAGCCCGTCTGCCTCTGAGCCTCGTACGTGGAAACACACCCGGGGGGGGGGGGGGGGATGGGTGGTCAGACAGTGCTTTTGGTGGGCAGCTCGGTGCTGTTATGCCGCGTCTTGCGCGACGTGCCGTCGTCCCGCGGCCGCGCCTTCTGCAGGTTGGACATGGCGGCGGTGCGCTCTATGTCGATGAGGGCGTAGAGCTCGGTGCGGCGCGTGGGTGTGGTGGGCGGCAGGGGGGAGGTGGGGGTGCGGGGTGTGTGGGGGTTGCTGCCATCCGAGGCGCCCCTGTTTCCCCCGGAGACGACGGCGGCGTTGTTGTCCATCTCCACCTCGATGTAGTTGAGCGTCTTGCCGGGCTCCGCCAGGCCCGGCAGCAGCGGCCGGCGGAAGTCGAAGTTAAAGACGGTGGGGCCGTCGGAGCGGCGGCGCGCCGTGTCGGGCCGGTGCGCGCTGAGCGGCGCAGTCACGTTCTCCGTGTTGACGTAGTTGTGGGAGGGCTCCAGCGCCGCCGACAGCGGGTGGGAGTAAGAGTGGTGCAGCGGGCCGTGGTGCTGGTGGAGGTGCTGGCTGTAGCCGTTCAGGGAGGGGGTCTTCAGGCCGCTCTCCTCCTCTGAGCTGGGCTTGCGGGCCTCCCACACCGGGGGCAGCGCAGGCAGGTTCTCGTAGTCCAGCAGAGCGGTGCGCCGCTGTGCAGAGTTGTTGACGTTCTGGGCGTCGGGGGTGAGGGGGGGCGGGCGGTGGCGCCGGGGGGCCATGGCCAGGTTGGAGGAGGAGGAGGAACCGTTGGAGTGAGCGTGGGCGGGCTCCGCCTCGACAGGGGCCTCCTTGGCACCCTGCTGAGTGTCTGTGACGCCGTTGGTCCCCCTGGGCTCCTGGGCTTCGGGGCCCGCCTCCTCCACCTCCCTGGACGCCTCCTGCCGTTGCTGCTGCTTCTTCTCCTTCTCCATCAGCTGCCTCTGAACGGGCGTGGGCCCCAGGACGAAGCGCGCCCCCTGGGGCTCGAGCAGCACCTGGGGCTCCGGCTGCGTCTGCGGTGGGGGCAGGGCTGGGGGAGCCGGGGGCTCAGCGTGGACCCTGGGAGGGGGCGGGGGGGTCGGGGGGCACGGCGACTGCGGGGAGCCGGGGCTCTCCAGGGGGGTGGTGGCGGTCAGGGGGCTGGGCTGGTCCTCCAGCAGGCCTGTGGTGTTGACGTAGGTGTGGACCTGCAGGGACAGAAGACCACCATCAATGTGGGACCTGCCCTACTTCAATTAAATGGTACTCTTTGTTGAGGCTGGGCCACTTATCACATGTATAACCTCACGCCAATGATTGGTCAACGTAAACACAAGAAAATCATGAGCAAGTTACATAGAAAATGTAGGGGGAAGAAAAGCAAGGATTCCTGTCCTTTGAGCAACCAGTAACTGCACCTACGTCAAACAGTCTTACCGCCTCGTCAGCCACCAGTAAGGGGTGCGTGGACTCCTCTCCCACCGAGGGCAGGCGGGTGCTGGCCACAGACGGGTGGCGGGTGGAGGGGTGAGACGGGGCCTCGCCCACAGAGGGGATCCTGGACACGCCATTTGGCACCATGGGCACAGAGTAGCCTAGAGCTACGAGGAGAGGAACAGCACTTTAAAAATACCAAGAGGTTTTAAGACCCTGTGCGTCGCCTGCAGGGTCTTAGGAGGTGTCCCAGCAAAATGCCTTGGCTGTTAAAGGGTGCAGTGGTTTGAATAATGTCTACACACTCAGCACATAATGGAATTGGGAGTCTCCCTAACTTCTCCCCCTGCAAACTGCCTTAGGCACACTTAATATTGTGCGTGTTCTGACTGTGCAGTAGCAGGGACATTATGCATTTCAACCTGCGATTTGCACGACTAATCAAGTACTTGTACTTGAGTGTGTGCGTGTGTACCTGCAGGGGTGTTAGGCATGTGAGCAGCCTGGTTGGGCTCCAGCACCGCTTCCTCCACCACGCTGATGCTGTGGCTGTGCATCACCTCCTGCAGCATGTTGAAGATCTCCTCCGCTCGTGCGCACTTGAAGGCAAAGATCCCTGCGAGGAGGAGGACGAGGAGACAGAGGTCAGTGTTGTGAGACAGGAGCACGCTTCTCTCACGGCACTGACAGTGCTGGTGCAGGGTCAGCTAAGACTTCATTTCATTTAATTGTGTTATATTATAAAGACCTGGACCTTCCTACATACAGGATACTTGCCATCTTCAAACAAAGAGAACACAGATGAAGATAAAAATGATAAATAGTTCAGCAAAATAGTGTCTCTTCCATATATTGGATACATATTTTGAAAAAGTCATATTTGTTCAAATGTATAAAAAAACTAAACAAAACAAAAAAAGAAACATGTAATTTCTGCCGAGTACCACTAGGGGATAGCACAGTGTTTTTTTTAAGTTTTTTTTTATCCGAGTACAGTTTAGAACCAACTGACTGGATTCTCACTGCTCTGTCCCAACCATAAACTGTGTTTTGTTAATGAGAGGGCTTTTCTCAAACCAACTGTTGTCAATTTGGTATTAAATAGGTAGCTGAACCTTGATATTTAAATCAGGACAGCAATTCCATGTTTGGAACAATATCCTGGAACTAACAGGGCCAATGGAACAAATGTTGGGAAAGATTTAAGAGAGGTAAACGCACCCTGCCCCGTCTGACAGCGGCGGCCACTCTCAAACGAGAAGAGGTTGGAGTCGTAACCATAGCGACGCAGGCACAGGTAGGGCCACCTGACGTCATCGCGCCGATGGGTGTGGAGGACCAGCTCCGCCTCAGTCAGCTCCATCACACCAGAGCCCAACTCGTTCCCATCGTCGTCCACGTTGATCACCTGAACACACATGGTACCAGGCCCGGTTAGTTGAAGGGACCAACCCGTACATTATTATTATTATTATGAGAAAACAACAGACCAGTGCGGTTTTCTTTGTAGGACAGACACCGATGTAATAGTAATAACTACCGAAATTCATCTACATTAAGAAAGCGCTTGCTCATGAAACATCCCATGATGAGCTGGTAAACTATTTCCAAATACAGTTGGTAGGTAAAATAATAGTAACATGTGAATTGTGGTTCTTTATAATAATAAATAATTTAAAATTTCCAGCACTGCAATGAGCCCTCAGATACAGTATTTATTAAAGTAATGGGTACTAAAACAAAATCATGGGGTTTAAAGGGACACTCCTCAATTTGATTCTGGAACTACCCATGGGGTTTAAACCAGCGTTACAAACACATTGCTGTATTGGCTTGAAACTCAAGAGAGCACACCCCTCCCAAACCTCTGTGCTGACAGGCTCTACCCCTCCTTGTGGTTTAATCATCAACAGTGAGCTGGGGTAGGAATTTGGGGTTGTGGGAAGCGATAATGCAATTAAAGAAACTAAATTAATTCAAAGAATCTCTTATTATGTTCAGGAGGCCAACTGAAAGTTTGAAAATGGCATGGCTACAATGTTGGTATTGACAAAATTCACAGAAATATTAACTCACCTTAAATTTGCTTTGATGGTTATCTGGAATTGACTCTTTCTCTGGACAGCTTAAACAGCTACCCATGGCTTCTTCAGAGCACCATCTGATGTCTACTTCACATGGAAACAGGCCAGATATTTATAACTACAGAAAATAAACACATTTCCTCAAGGAATTTGTGATGAAAAAAAAGGGGGATTTGAAAAACTGTTGACGCACCTAGATTCTGCCACCAGTAGGTCTGGTTCCATCCTCAGCGGCTCAGAGACACTCATACTTTTCATGCTTGGCCAAAATTAGCAGCGGTTCTGTACAAAAAAGTTTTATACTAGGAGTTTAGAGTAATACTTACATTGTAATGCAATTCAGGCAACCCAACAACCCGAAATGTCTCCTTTTTAAGACATAACGTAATCTTAATTGAATTCACTATAGTCAGAGTAGAATGGGACGTGTATTGCCAAACATTTGCATTCAATTCCTTAAATATGCGATGTTATCAGTAACAGTTAACCTTAAATCCATCTCCAATCCGTACGCTTTCCAGTAATCTAGTTAACTGTTAGTCACAGCGGTGACAGAGTCACGTCGCAAAATTAGTAGTTGCAGAAACACTTCTGAAGAGAGTAAGAGACAAATAAATTACTTGAGTTACGTGCCAACTATGATGGGAAACGTTGTTTAACTACAGCCACTATCTTCTAAAAGTAACTTTGCAATTAGCAAGAGAGCGAGCTCCATAGCCCCAGTGTGGTCTGGCAGTGTAATGGCAGCTAGTTAGCATGAAGCTAAGATGACCGTCTGCTGGTTGAATAAGCTAACAGCAGAACTCTGCTAACTAATTAGCTCCAACGCTAAGGTTAGTATTCGGGAGAATACACCAACGCATTTAGCTTGCTAGCAGACATAAGAACAATAACAATTAAAACATTTAATAGAGACATACTTACGAGGCACAAATAACGTGTTTAAGGAAACCATCCAAACTTTTCAGACATTAATACAGTTCGCGAACAGATTTGGGTTATCACAAAACGACGCTAGCCAGTGGTCCAACAAGCTAGCTGGCGTTAGCCTGCTGCAACACCAGCAAATCCACCATCTTTCCTCTGCGTTGCTAGAGCGCCAAAAAACAATCACAACTTCTTACAAAGCTGGCTAACGTTCATGTTGGGTGAGGCAAAACAATGAAAAACGCTTTAAATCCATCAATAAACCTTCATGTTTCAAGATGTAATAGAAAAGTCCGTGAAAATAATGTATTTCCTCCTTGAAACACAAGTTTGCTGTACTCGCACCGTCTTTTATCTTGCTAGCTCGCCAGGCTAAATCACTGCAACTTGGCTAAACTTCCGAGAGTCAGGAATCTCCAATGTGGTGAATAGTCAAATCACTGCGCATGCGCGAGTCTGTGGTTTGGGATACCCAGGGCCTCTCCCTAGAGGGACAAAATGAATGAGTAATAGCAAATAATGGTATGTCAGTGACACAATCTTAAATACAAAATTACTTTTATTTGAAACACCCACAGAAAATGTTTAATGATATGCCTGCTGCCTGAACATACATGGGATAGTTTCATATGGGCACACAATTAACTGTTACAAGGTGCAGGTCCTCTGCCATTTGTTTGTGCAATCATTGCCATTTAGCATTCCTTGACCATGAATGTTAGAGTCATGTTTGAGCAAGTATGCAGAGCCCTGCCGATGGAAAAATACTCTTATGATATATTTTTTTTCATCTTGCATGGTGGTTAATGCTGCACACAAGGCTTCTCTTTCTGTTCTGCTTTGCTTTTACACAACTTAAGTAGGAACATTTTAAATGCACAAAGCATCGTAATAAAATACCTCACAAAGGTTTAAAGTTTATAGTTTATACATTTTTTTATGCAAAAACAGCTCTGCGCAACCAGATTCCTGATTTGATACCAAACACACTTAACATAACTGTCATCATGAACAGTAAGTAAAGATTAAGTACATTATCTATGAAAATGAATATAATACACATAACCTTGCCATTACTAAGGTTTTAGATAACAAGAACTTCAGTCTCCAAGATGAGATGCTAGACTGGGGATTTAGCTGCACAATTGTTCTTGCTGCTAAAAGCCCAAAATAAAGGCAGCAAAATTAACAGGACTTCACTTCAACTGTTTAGAACTTAATTTGGAAAAATCATAGCCTCAGTGTGCAAATATTACATCATACAACACAAATGTCAAGCCAATATAAAAATAAAGACCAACATTTATACAATCACAGTAGCCTATATACAATACATTTAAAATTAATATTCAGTTATAATTAAATATTTATATAGTTAACTCTATTTTATAATATCTGGTCTGAAATATCAACAAGTACTAAAAAAATAAAACTGCCACATTTCACTATAGTGCTAAACATATAAAAGTACAAAGTGAATAAGTGAATATTTTTTACTTGCTCAGGAGTCAATACAATCACTAATGTCTCGTATACACCATATCTGTGGGCCATAAACAAAGCAAAAGCAACAATTAATTAATATATCTAACATTGGGATGCAAAAATAACAAGTTCTATGCAATTTCGATAACCTCAATTTAGCTTGAAAGCTGTGGGACGACAAGTACCTCTTTGCGCGTCAGAGTTCACATTCTCATAGACATGGTAGAGGAGGCTCTCGTGCTCGCTATGCAGCTTCCTGGCTCGCAGCACATCGCGCACACATTGGTGGAGATACGCGTACTGGCACTGGTGAGGGAACCCAAGAGAACAATTGGGTAAAAGGTTGAGAAAACGCACACGTTCTATATGTAAACACAATGGCATGAGTTCTACCAAAGTAGTTCCTGTTAGATGAGCGACAAAGCACTCATTCTGATCACTCAAGTATAATGAGCGTATGGGAATAGGCATCAATGTAAGGATTCAAAGTTTTATTTATCACGTACATTTGCATCAACAGGTGAAATGAATTCCCTACCAGTATCACAGTGTGAAAAAGTACAAAGCAAGTAGAAATGAAGCAAAAAATGTAATTAAAGTAAAGTTTTATTTACAAATAGAATAATAACAAACATAAAATAGGTGAAAGAGAATGGGCGTGAGTGAACTTCATGGTTTAATGTGTATTGTGCGTGTGTTGTACTGGGTGGGTGTGTGACGCTAACTCTCAAGCACGCATGGACCATGCAGAAACACCCTACCTCGGTCTGGACCATGTGGGAACACCCTACCTCGGTCTGGACCATGCAGGAACACCCTACCTCGGTCTGGACCATGCGGGAACACCCTACCTCGGTCTGGACCATGCGGGAACACCCTACCTCGGTCTGGACCATGCAGGAACACCCTACCTCGGTCTGGACCATGTGGCAACACCCTACCTCGGTCTGGACCATGCAGGAACACCCTACCTCGGTCTGGACCATGCGGGAACACCCTACCTCGGTCTGGACCATGCGGGAACACCCTACCTCGGTCTGGACCATGCAGGAACACCCTACCTCGGTCTGGACCATGTGGGAGCGGTGCAGACGCAGGTCAAACACAGCACCGTAGATGTCCACTGTGTCCTTGGAGTCTAGCTGCTGCAGCACCCGGTCCAGGGCTAGGAAGGTCCCCGTACGTCCTACGCCGGCACTGGGAGCAGGAAGGAACAGATATCCCGGTTAGTGGTTTAGTTTAAAAGTTCAAAACACTATATTTTTAAATCAAAGGTGTAATTTGAATTCCTGAAATGTTTCTAAATAATAATACAAAAAACATCTTTCCCAAAACAGTCCCATCATTCCTAATGCCAGCACACAGTGCACAGACTATATTTCTTCTGCAAATAAAATAGTAATGAGTATCATCGGTATAAAAACTGATATAATGCTAATTATTAGTCATGACACAGCCAGTCGGTGACCCTGTAATTTTTTAATGCAGAAGTAAGGCGTTTGATGTGTGTTCAGACTTCTGGCCTTTAAATATACAGTATTTAAATAATAATAATATATATTATATTATACATGATTGAATAATAATTATTGGAGGAAATATAACAGTTAATAAACGTCAATAAACGTCTTTTGACCTGACTGGAAATCCCCACACATCGCACACATCGGCTGCTGTTGCATTTGAAAATAAGGTGGACACCGTCAAATTACAGATATTCGTCTATGGAGGACTGTAGAAAAACAGTAAAATACTGTATGTCCCACCTGCAGTGAGCCACGGTGGCCCCAGAGCCCGGTGTCCTGTTGATGTAGTCGCGAACCGTCCGGACAAACTGGATGAGGGACTGGGTGGTCTCTGGCACCCCGTGGTCAGGCCACACCGTGTAGTGAAACTGGCGGACCACCCTCTGGTAGCTCAACTGTTCTTCCTGTGAGACACAAATCCATGTCGTCAGAAGGTCTTCAGGTCCATCAGTGGTTCCCTTATGGAGACACTGAGCCTCCACGCACACCTGTCCACGCACGCCCGTCCACGCAGGGTTTGTCACTACATGACCAGTAGACCCCCCCCCCCATCACCCCCAAGATACATTGTTTGCTGCTTTTCTGCTATGTTTCGCTAACTGCATGAACCAAGCAATGAAGCACTTTAGGGCCACAAAGTGCATACTATGTAGTGCATACTATGTAGTGCATAGGCTACTATGTGCTTACTATGTAGTGCCTATGCTGTATCTATATAGAAGTTGCTGTAAGAAATAGCCAGGTCTGTACTATTTCCATGCGTGTGGATTAATGTGGACAATGAGACACAAAGTTACAAATACAAAGGTACTAGTAATACTACTAGTATTTCATACACTGCAGATCTTGAACTCCCGTATGGTCCACTCAGGCAGAACAGACTCGGACAGCATCTGGACGATCAGGTCTCCATAGTACAGGGGGTCCTGGTCAAACGGCCAGTAGTGATCACACTTAACCTGTGTGGTAAAAAACACACTGTATGGGTCTGCCAGGTTGTTGCCATGGTTGCCACTGAAAGCCTGCCAGAGCAGTGGGTGGAGTGCGGGTGTGTACACGACACCAGGGCTGTGTTTGAAACGTGCACTTGCCCACTAAATATTCCACTATATAGTGGATCAGCAATCTTGTAGTGTTGTTCACTATATAGTGCAATACAGAATCGCAAAAAGAGTTGCAGAAGAAGAAGAAGAGCCGTTAGATAGATTTCTATGGTTATTTTAATGTATACTGCTTTGTATGGGTAACTTTAATTCAATGAATTCATTAAAGATAAGTATATAGCCTAATAGCAAAGTTACAGCCCCCCCGCCCCCATTATGCTTGCGTAAGTGGGCGGTACATTCAAAGCATTTTGTAAATAAAGTTACGTGTGCACAGATTTGTGATATAAAGTTTTACTTTGTGAAGAGATGTGTCAAGTCAAAAATGTCAATGTTGGTGTCCACGGCCTCACACATGTGGTGCAGATGTTCTGGCGTTTGTTTATGCGACAAGAGACAATCATTACGAATATCCGGCGCATAATTATGTGGCAGCCTACATCCATGTAGTGTCCGAGTGTCCAAAATGTATCAGCAGCAGTCTGCCCTTATCCCCCTAGTGAATGCTCTGTGTAGTGGGTGAGTGAGTGGACAAGTGGTGAATCCGAACTCAGCCCAGGATTCTGTACTCACCCTTCCTTTCTCCACACACTGAGTAACCATGACAACGTTGTGCACGTTCTGCTCCCAGACCATCTTCCAGAAGTCGTCTTTGGTCCCTGGGAGAGGGCCCTGGGTCGCAATGTACTCCCTGCGGAAGTTATTACCCTGAAACACACATTCAAATCCACGTTCAGCCACTGGCTGCATTTCTAAAGATATTTTTTAACTTAGTCTTAATATAGTACTACTTTCTTATCCTACTATAGTCTCAATGTATTACTGATTAGATGATAGCTTCTTTTTGTCCTGTCTTGCCTCATTCTGACCTGATCCATTTCATACAGGACCTTGTTGGAAATCACCTTCAGGGCTACACTGCGTGGGATGGACATTTTTTTCTCATAATAGCTCTGTTCTGTTTAGTCATGTTTGAAGAACCAAATACCACATACAGTCTATTTAATCTGAGTGTGAGAGTGAATATATTGAGCCTATTGTGAACATATTTAACTAGCGTGGGAATAATAAACTGTATCTCATCCAAGAGAGAAAAAGAGACAGCGTTTACAGGAATGTAGCTGGCGTTGATGTAGTCGGAGCAGGGATCATCATCCACGTAGGACAGCTTCACCCTCGTTGAGTCATCTGAGCGTGAAATAAAGACGGCTGGCTGAGTAAGCAGCTCACCACATAAGTGCTGGATATAGAGCTGAGCAATATGACAGTTACAATCAGGAATGGGGTGTGTCTCTGCAGCAGTGTTTAAACTCTTCTGCTGACTGACTCGCCGATGGTATTTCTAAATGAGCGCTTCACACTCACAGGGCAGAATGTTGTTGTAGCGGTTTTTGCCGCGGTTCTCTGGCAACAGCGCGGTGTCTAGGGGCTGGTTACGGCCCACCTCTTTCAGGTCCTGACAGGACAACAACAGATTACGGTTAAAATATCAATATATGTAGGAAAAAAACATGTTATTAAAAGTGGTAGTACACACATGCCCTGTTGGTGTGTGTGTGTGGCAGTACAGTATGTGTGCGTGGGACCCAGAGCAGGTAACTCTGCTCTGCCCATAATTACTACCACTTTTAACAAGAACACATTTTAAAAAGCCTTCTGAATGTTGGATACACTCTACTGACCACAGTGTCCTTTATGGACACTTTGCATTGAACCCAATTTAAATGAAACTCATTCTATACACAGAATGTAATAATGTGGACACACAACGGCGACTAACCTCATATTCTACTGACAGGAGGTAGTTGGAGTCTGCTTGCAGTTTAGTAAAATGAGACTCAAAGTGCATTATCTTGATGGGGCTAGAAGGATTGGGCCAGAGGAAACAACTCGTGAAGACAGAACAGATAAATCAACAACAAACATTTACATTTTAGCTGGAAAAGCCAGAACATACCTTGAAATGCGGCGGTTGCTGAAACACGAGGGTAAAAGGTTAGTCGGCTGATTATGACTGAGGATGGTTTGTTTCTGGGTGATTTATATAACAAGATGCATCTACGTAAAGGTTGATTGTATCAGAACCACTTTGTTACGTTGTTAGGTAAGGTACAATACTGCATCTGTCAATTAGCACACTGGTATGCAGCACACAATGTTTCACGGCACACCTAATCATTAATTACACTGAGAACTGGTTAATAAAAAACGCTGGCTCAACATGATGAGCCACCCAAGCTTACTTAACCAAGGGGTGGGACCTCAGGGATAAAATGTAATAATAATGTAACAATAACGTATGTTTTATGTAATCCAAAAATAGTTTATCTTACCCCCTAATGCCCATGTGTACTCCTGACCCGGGTCTGTCTCTCCTCAAGCTCATTCTGACCACAGGTCTCTCCTGAGCCCTCCTGTCAAAAGAAAGACACAGCTCGTTGTTACAATGGTTTACAATGTTCAAAGTCCATCCGGCTCAATTTTCACAGTTGAGGTCAATTCTATTCATTCTTTTTTTGCAGTTTGAGTGCGTGTGTGTGAATATTCCCCCTTGCAGGGTTTATGTTTTGGCACACAACTGTGTGCAAAAGCCAACTGGGGGAGGGGTAGAGACGATGTGCAGCTATGAGCTCTGGGGGGGGAGTAGAGAGGAATGCGAGCCACTCAACACTTTATGGGTGTGAGTTTCAAACCAAAACAATGTTTTTTAAAACGCTGGTTTCAACCACAAGGGCAATTCCTGACACAAGCAGACCAGTGTACCTTTAACATGAATGAATAGGATAGGATACATTTGCATTGGTAGAAGCTCCCAGACATAGCAGGTATTTCTGTGTGTACTCAGACAAGTACTCACACTTTGCGGGCCCTCTGTCTGCAGATGAGCAGTGCCGTAACTCCTACCATCATGGCAATGAGGAACATGCCCGCACTGATACCCTCGACAATGCCACTCACTGGCTCTAGGGACACAAGAGACAATGTAATCAGACTATTTCAGACTTTAATATTGGTAGTTCCTAAAGGAACAGGTACAATGTTTGTACTTGCTAATCTATTGTATCTGTGTGTATTTGTACATGTTGCGTACACCATCTGTATGACTTGATATACAGTGTGGATTTTTATATGAGTGTAGCTTTACTATAATTTAGTAATGTAGCAATTCTCTACAAGTCACCTGCTTATCAATGACTGCTTTGTGAATAAATCTGACTTGACGTTGTTGTAGTGCATACCGGCTTCAGTAACGACGGGCAGAGACAGGTATGTGTCGGTGTACAGGGTTGAGTTGACGCCATTCTCCTCCTCGTGAAACAGCTGGGTGAAGGCACGGACACTGAGTCTGACCGGGGCACAGCACACACCAGGGTTAGCAGCTATTAGGCTCCATTCAAAGTTAGACTGTTGATATTAAGACAATATACTAGTGGATGCTTAATTGCTAACTAAACTGTTTAATTTGACCCCTCCATGACTTCCCCCTACACGTGTGTGAGGTATTGAGGTATTTTGGCTGACTAGTCATTAGACTGCATCTCAGGTTACAGTTGGTCAGAGCTCTGGTGTACATTTACAGTCCTTGCATTACAACCAAATTGACACAGCAGAGCAATGGAATTGTCAATCAAGCAGGGTTGGTTCAAAACATAAAACTCTTAAAAATGTTCTAGAATTGAAAAGTCAAACCAGTTCAATTATTATAACCTTGCGTGTTCACGTATACCTGTATGCAGTCTTAGGTTTCAGCGGCCCGTCACAGAAGGAGTTAAAGTCCCTCTCCCTCTCTGGGTACACGTCTCTGTCTGGAGGTCTCTGTTTGGAGTCGCAGGCCCCGCCCAGGACGTCCATTCCCGTTCCCAGGCTTATGTCAAAGCCCTGGGACGAGGCGTCCGGGCCCTCGGCACACTGGCTGGTGAAGTAGTTGGTCTGGTAAGACCTTACGGAGCTGTTGGTTTTGTAGTCCAGGTAGGAAGGCAGCGGGTGGTTCCGGTGTGGGTGGTGGTCCTCAAGGTCTTCAAATCACGAGCAAAAGGATAGGTTTAATCATAGCAGTGGGTGTTTGTTAGCATTGATCTACATTGTAGATTCTACAACAAAAACTTTTTTTTACTTTTTACAACTGCACCATTAATTATGCAAAAATTTATTTTTTGAAAATGTTTGCCACCACCACTATATATTATTAAACAATATATTATATTGTTTGTTTTGATCATCTAGTGATATTATATTCATTGTTCATGCTCTGTTGCTCAATGTTCACATTTAAATCGTATGCTAAGTAAGACTTTCTGAGCTCAAGCCATATTTGATCCTATGGGTGTGTTGTGTCTATGGACATAACATGCATGTGCACACACCCTATACAGTAGAGTCCAAATAGGCGTGTGCATGGTGTGTGGACCCCTCCATTGCATTGTTCTGCCTCCTAGTGGCCAGACACCAGACACTACACTTTTAGGGGGCAGCTGTAGCCTAAAGGCTAGGGAGTCGGGCTTATGAACGGTTCGGCTGCTGCCCACTGCTCCCTGCCAGCGTGTGTGTATTCACTGTGTATGGTGTGTGTGTGTGTGTTCACTTGGCAGGTGATGAGTTTTTCGTGTTCACTTCCCTGTGGGTGTGTGTGTGTCTATGACAACTGTGGGTTATATGTTAAGTCATTTACAGCCACACTTGATACTGTTTGTGGATCTTTGTGTGTGTGTGTACCGTCAGACTCGGTCACCACCACAGTGAAGAACCTGACTGCTCCGTTGGTGTCGCTGAACCAGCTGCAGTTGAAGGAGAAGAAGATTGAGGACTTTGTGACCACAGCTGCCCTGTTGTTGACCCGCGTGCCGAGAGGAGGCCCAGGCGGACCTGCGGCGGATACAACACTGTAAATCATATTCACTGTGTATTTACTGTAACAGGTAAACTGTAAAACCAACGAAACACTGTAAATTATATTGACTGTATATTTACTGTAACAGGTAAACTGTAAATTATATTGACTGTATATTTACTATAACAGGTAAATCATATTGACTGTATATTTTCTGTAACAGGTAAACTGTAAATGGAACTGAACACTGTAAATCATATTTACTGTAACTGCCAAACTATAAATGGAACTGGGACATCCAACTTTTTTCCCACCAAGCCAATAGACTTATGAACAGTTGACAGAGCTACAAATGAGTACATCATTTATACTCATTTCACTTTAAACAAGTCACCTTATCCTGTTACCCGTTATTTTATTTTTCTTTAAATTATTTATACAATACAATGTATTGTATCGTATTATTCTCTTATTCTTTTTATTAAAATGTTTTACTTTTACTTTATTGTATATTTTGAGTCTGCAGAGTGTGTGCACTACGACCAAGCATTTGACTACCAATGTGACCAATAAAAATCGATATATATTACCATAATCACCCAGAGGTTCCAAGTTAAAGCAGCAATCCCCAAACCGTTTCTTTTAAATCAATGTCATGTTCTGCTATTTATCACTGACCGAAGAAACACAGTAAAGCTTCAGCCCATTTAAAAATAGCCTTTCCATTTGACCTTGAAATAGTTCTTATACTCTCGCGTCTAGGTGCAACATCAAGCGTCACATACTGTGGGCAGTGAGGCAGTGGTTTTGTTAATCACATAACCAGGGCCTGGTACTCACGGTCTATCATGGTGACCACGGTGGCCAGTGCCGCCTCGCTGGTCATGCTGTCGGCGATGGCCTTGATGGAGACAGTGTAGCGTTTGTGGGGCTCCAGCTGCGTGATGAGATAGGCGGTGGCGTCGCGACTGGTGCGCCGCGAGTACACCAGCGTGCCCGAGGCCCGGTGGAGGCACTCGATGGTGTAGGAGTCAAAGTCGGCCTCCGGGGGTGCCCAGGAGCAGGAGATGGAGGTGGAGCTCTGGGGGCGGCAGTGGAGTCCGACAACTCGCTCCGGTCCTAAAAGAAGAAAGAGGACCTATAAGAGAGGGACAACAGAGCGGGACTACACCCCCCCCATGCACAAATACACTTACAGATACAGAGATACTGTATTTATTAGTTAGCATGCAACCATTAGCTACAAAATAGTTGCTACTTCAGGGCCTGAAGCCAAATGGCCTTTGGAAGTTAACTTAATTCATTCATTATTTGACACTTTTGCTTCATTAGTTCCAAAATATTATGGAAAAATATTAATTGTACTAACTCTTCTAAGCTGTCTGTGCATATACATGTCTTTTATATGTATATATTGTCTGTTCACATATTATTTTCCCCACAATAATGCCACTCTGCTGCCACCTACTGGTGCGGATGCTCTTGTGGATGGGCACACTGTAGGTCTGGGTGTGTCCGAGCTCCGTGGCCCCGCTGACAGAGCGCAGGCTGAAGCGGTAGAGCCTCCCGGGGTACATGCCCTTGACGATGCGGCTGCTGGAGGTGCGCGTGTGGTAGGGGTTCACCACCACCAGCGGGTCCGCGGGGCTCCACCGCAGGTCAAAGTCATCATAGTCGCTGTCTAGCGGGCCAGCCCAGGTGACCTCCAGAGACGTGTTGGTCACCCCGCCATACGACAGAGAGGTGGGGGGTCTGGGAGCTGTAGGGAGGAGCAGGGCTTTGTTATATAAGGTCTGTATATCACCTGGTAAATCACCTATAGTAGAGTCTAGTTTTTCTATTTATTATTAATTACTCTCATTGATGTGATGGTGGTGGTCTTGTATAGGTTTTCATTCTAGCGGCACCTCTCCAGTTTAATAGGTCTCACATGTTACTAAGTACAGTTCATGAGAATCATTTGTTTTCAAATGTGTAAATATGTAAATTGTGCAAATGCTTACATGCAAAATAATATATAACTGTCAGTTATTTCAGGTAATCACCATCTATTTAAAGTAAAATATGTAATGACCCCCCCCCCCCTTCCTGGCCAATCAGAATGAAGAATTCCCTCAGGCCCATGGTTAAACGTGTCACGTGTGTTGATAGCTCATCTCACCCGTCCTGCCCATTGTGCTGGCTTCATTGGCTAGCTCCCCGCTGAGGGTCAGCAGCACGGCCTGGTAGAGCCGCCCGGCCACCAGCCCCGGGAACACCAGCTCGGTGCTGTCGGGCCCCAGTGCCTCACGGGCCTGCTGGGAACCGTCCAGGCCGTAGAGGGACAGCAGGTAGCCGCTAACATCCCCGCTGGCCTGCTCCCAGCTCACACGCAGGGCGTCAGAGCGGTTGGTGTTCTGGGCCTGCAGGGAGGTCGCCACCGCCGGGACTGATGGGAACACCAAGGGGGGGGTTAAAGAATGAATGTTTTATTCTTTTTATTTATAATGATCCCTTGTGGTAGCATTGATTTGGACACTCCTTATTCCATCAGAGTGATCCTTACAAAGGCTTTTAATAAGGCCATTAATACATGTTAATGCATGTATCTGTCTTTTAGCTGTCTTTCACTGTCTGCAATTTGTCTGTACTGTGACACCTATTATAAGAAGAATTGAAAAATAATTGAATTATTATTGAATCATCAAATATTTTCTTTTCTTTATTATTTGTTACCTTTTTTGCTTTCTCAGTACAGCACTTTGTCACTTTTAAATGTGCTTTATAAATAAATGTACTTATACTTTGTTTTCAAAAGCACAAATGAATGAACTTCTATCTAACTTCTAATTAATAGATAGATGCAGATAGATAGATAGATAGATAGATGAATGAGATGCAGTAATGGCAGTGGCCCTGAGATATACCATCCCCCCCATCCTCTCACCGGTCCTGGCCCAGACTGCAGTGCTGTTGGTGTGCGCCCCGCTCTGCGTCACCAGCACCATCTTGTACAGCGCCCCCGGCCGGAGGCCCTGGAAGGAGCACTGCAGCATGCCCGGTGGCCCGCCGCGCCTCTCCTGCAGGCTGTTGTCTGCCTTGTACAGGTACACCACGTAGGAGTCCAGCTCCCCCTGAGGGGCGGACCACTGGAACGACAGGCTGCTGGTGGTGTTGGCTTTGATGGACAGGTCGGTGACAGCAGCTGGAACTGTGTGGAGGAGGAAAGAAAGGTGTCTTAACTAGCTGCTACTTTATATTACCAACCTGTTGTAGCATACACACTATTAACGAACTAATAATCAGTGAAAACTAGCCGATTGATATTAGTCTCAGCACAATCAGACCGTCATAATTCAAATGTTTCTTTTATTTATTCCAACCACCAAGTGGCGACAATAAAATGGAATTCACACAGGAGGAGAGTTTAGGCAGAGACATTATAGAAGAGAATTGCCACTCAGCAGCCCTCTTGGTAATGTTCGGGCAAACAAGACCAGGCCCCTATCTAAATGAATGGGGAGAGAGCCATAATGTAACCTTGCAACCGTCAAATCTGATTAATAAAACACTTTGCCGCAAAATAAGGTTTAAAAATCTTTTTTTGCACAGGTTATCCTACTTCTACTACGCATGCACAAGGTCAGTGCAACCACACTATTGGATTAGGCCGTTATAAAGCATAAGATTGACTCTTTGGGGGGAGGTGTGGGATACGCGCATACTGTGGTGGCAGAAAATGGCCTTCCCCTTTCGCCTATGCTAAGTGTTCTTTGTTATCACGATAGTGATGCTTAACTATTGCTAGTGGGTCGGCCTGACATGTAGTGTTTAGGCTAGACTGGTAGATTAGGTTTGTTGTTGTTCCCTTCCAGTTCGTGCGTTGGAAAGGAATCTGTTGTGTTCCTGAGATCGGGGGAGGATCCGTTCTCCCCCCCACCTGGAGGACCTGTTGTATGCCTATGTAGGGCCAGGCGTTAAGACCTGCCCTAGGGGGTAGTTGTCTGGTCCAGCTGTTTTCTGTAAAGTACTGTACCTCTCTGTTGTTTTCCTCATAGTCAAATAAATAGTTTAAAAGACACCAGTTTGTCAGTTACTCATTTGTGGATTCACTTTCTCACTAGGGAAATATACAAATTTCCACGACACATACAACCGCCATCTCTTAATGTAATAATAATGTCTCTGGTTTAGGCTTAGGACAATGCAACACCAGCGGTAAGCGAACCCAATACAAGCAAGGTACAGTATATTATTGAACTAATAACCAGTCTGACCTTATTGCAAACACAGAGAGAGGCAATAACACAATAAAGTAAACGGTGAGTTAACACTACAGACATATCTTTACACCCATAGGATGTGACATAGGCTTGATGGAGGTGTGAGGAACACCTCACATTGTTGGCGGTGTGGCAGACTAATGTGACCTTGATTAGTTTAACTGACTATCTATGGGTTCTATGGGGATTGCTTCAATATGCGTTGCCATGGAGAACAGAGCCATAGGAGAAACATGGTGGTCTTACATGTACGAGCCTCGGCGCTGACCCCCGGGCTGCTGACCCCTCCGCTGGTGGTCTGCACCAGGACGCTGTACCTCTTGCCCGGGGTGAGCCCGTCGAAGCGGGCGAGGGTGCGGCCGTAGGGCCGGGAGAGGTTGGCGGTCAGGCCGCCGCGCTCGTCCAACAGCTGCAGGCTGTAGCCGTCGGCCACGCCCAGCGCCTCCTGCCAGCTGACCTGCAGGCTGCCGGTGGAGCTGAGGTTGTCCACGCGCAGGCCCGTCACCGCGGACGGCACTGGGGGGAGGAGACAACACACTGCTGGTAGAACACGGCCACTTCCAGACCCACAGAAGAGGAGACCCACAGAAGAGGGCATTTAAAGGCCCTTAAAGGCCCACTAAACACCAGCTACAATGTGAGTTGTTGGTCTTTAGAGTGCCCTTTTCAGTTATGATTATTTACTGTGGATGTACATGTAGATGGATTATAGTCCTTTTGTGTAGGAAAACCACACACACACATACACGCATTTGAACAAAATGTGTTAAAGGGAGTTTTGGAATTGAAGTTCTGATAAAGCATGGACTTTGGATGAGATTGGATTTGAACCAATCCTCTGTCCACTCTATCCACCAGCCCACAGCCTTCTGGTTGGGAGTCAAACCCCCAGACCACTAGACTAGCCCCCCCCCTGAGCTCCTGATACAAAGCGTTGCTCTGACCTGTGCGGCAGCTGGCGGTGTTGTTGTTGACCAGCTCCCCGCTGACGGACTGCACCGTGACGCTGTACAGCTGCCCGGGCTGCAGCGAGCCGAAGCTCAGCTGGTTCTGCTGCTTGAGCACGGGCCTGTGGTCCAGCCTGCGGCTGTCCCGGTACAGGGACACGGCGTAGCTGTCCACGTCGCCCTGCCCCGGGGTCCAGCTCACCTGCAGGCTGGTGCTCTGCTCGTTGTTGCCGACGTGGATGTTCTTCACTTTGCTGGGCACTGCATGGCGCGTGAGGAACACAGTTAGACGGCAGAATACTGCCTGGGTTTCTTATGGTAGTCAGTTAGTTGTTTATGTACTGGGAAGTTGAATTTTTAGTACTAAAGGAACTACTAAAGGAATAATAATAATGTTTAAAATAAGGATTTCTGACAGTAATGAGCGTTATTTGTATAGTACTTTTAACACAATGTACAAACATTGACTTAAAAAACAAAACAATTCAGAGATGCGAAGTAGAATTAATTGCATTTAATTTCATATCATTAATAATATAACTGACCTGTGCGTCCCTCTATGAAGCGGGCCCTCTGGTTGGGGCCGCTGAAGGTGGACACTAGGACCTTGTAGAGGCGTCCGGGCGTGAGGGAGGAGAGCACGCACTCGCCCACGCCGCTGCCCAGCGTCAGGGGCGGGAACACCTTCATGTCACTGAAGAGCAGCTGCACCTCGTAGTGGTCCACGTCGCCCGGGGCCGGGGCCCACGCCACACGCAGCCCCTCCGTGCTCCACCCCACCAGCGTCAGGGACCGCACCGCTGCAGGGACTGGGGGTTACATGACATGGACAGTCCTTCACAATGGTATCTTTTATAAAAGGTGTGTTTCATAACAACAAGGCATCACTATGTAAAAGGAGGTGTCACCGGTTAGAGGTCAGAGGTCACTCACAGGTCCTGCCGTCCGTGGAGACGCTGGTTTCGTACTCTCCGCTCCAGGTGCTGATCACCACGGTGTACAGCCGGCCGGGCACCAGGCCGCTGAACACACACTCGTTCTGGGTCCGGGCCACCGTCTGGTTCTGGTGGCAGATATTATTGTGCTTGATGACCACCTGGTAGAAGTCAAAGTCCCCGGAGGCGTGACGCCAGTACACCTTCAGGTAGTCGTCCCGCGCCGCGTGCGTCGCCGTGGGGTTCTGGACGCTGGACGGCTCTGAAAGAGGAAAAGACGGTATGGTCCTCTTTAATCTGTGTCCTACATTTAGCACTCTTTTTTATGTTAAATGAATTGCTATTAGTAATACAACTCCCAAGCTCTAGTGAAACCAGTAGCATAACAAGTCTCTCTGTGCTAGATAGAACAGTACATATGCATATATACGGTGCACAGGAAGTAAAGCAGTTTATGTATCGGACACTGCAGTAGCATCTGGCCAGAAGCGGAACCATAAACGGGTGGAGCGGCTGAACCTCGCGCAAGACGCACAGTATCGGCTAAACATAGCGGCTTAACTTAGCAGCTGAGCACTTACGCGTGCGCTCCTGGACGAAGGTGTGGTTCTCGTAGCCGCCACTGCGGGCGGCGATGGAGATGTTGTAGAGGCGGCCCGACACCAGCGAGCCGAAGACGCACTCGGGGCTGGACTTGGATACGGCCAGCGCGTGCACGGCCTTCTCGCGGTCCCTCAGGGTGACCAGGTAGCCGTCCACGTCGCCCGGCGCTGGACGCCACGACACGCTGAGGAAGTCCATGCGACCGTTGTTGCTGATCGTCACCTCGCCCACCGCAGCGGGGACTGGCGGGGAAAGAGAGGGATGCCATTTTGGATGAAGGGGGGAACAGAGAAGGATGAGAAGAACGATGGTGAGAGTCGAAACAGGACAATACCATAATCATAATAATACATTAACTAGGCTGTTGACGGGAAACTTTTAAACCATGAATGTGAAAATAAAGAACTTCTTGTGAGCAATTTGTGTAAAACTGGAAATGAACTCAGATGAGATGAGATACATGTTTGCACATATAGATAAAATAAAAGTTAAAAAGTTTCAAATTCCACAAAATTCTAATAGAATTTCAATCTTAAAATACAACAACATTTTACACATTTCACACACTGTTTGCAGGTATTTCCAGAGGCTTCAAACTCGCTGGTATAGTAGTCCCCGCATCGTACATTTTTGTTTGGTTTGATTTGGTTTGAATCTTTGATCTTGATGCTCTGAATTCTTTCCAGCCACAGTAAAGCGTTTTGCTGCGCCTCAACAATACATAGTGAAACATCTTCCTTCCTCGTCTGACGGGAAGTCCTTCACAGGCAGACCTTGACTGCCTTGTAGGCGCTTCCTGAACATTCCAGGCGCATTCCTGTCACATCAGATAAGAGTTTTCAATAATATCCTCCCTGCCTTTCAACCTGCTGCACGGTGACCGGAGGAGACGAAGAAGAAGAAGTCTAAATTCAGTCTAAGAAGAAGAAGTCTAAATTCCCCAGTTTGACATGAACCTTTTAGAATGCAGAAGTCATCAACAAAATATAAATATGCCCACTGTGTTGATCAATACATACCTTTATAAAAGGTATGTCTTGGGCATCTTCATTTACAGTAATATTTGCTAACATGAAGCTATAGCGAAAGTTTCGGCAGGAAGACTACTTGCTTACATACATCCTGGGTAGGGATTAAAGTCTCCCGCCCTTATTCAACCAATCAAAGTTGCACACATCCTCAGAAACCTTAAAACCGCAAACTCCTCACTGTGCCTCTATAGTTTATGAACCCCTGTTGGCTGCTCTTTCTCTGTGTCATCACTCCCACCGCCACCCCATCTCCACCAGTACCAACGTTCATCTGGACTTCAAGGATTCTCCTCAATTCTTCATTATCTGGCCTTATTTTAAAATATGCATCTATCACATGCTATTGATGGAAACCTAATGACAAAACACTATTAAATGTAGAATTATTTAAGACATTATGATTGTATTGCAAATGTTACCTCGCTCAGCTAAAGTTTAACAGAGAAAACCCAGAGACTACATCCACAGACTCCATTCTAGTTCCGTCTAGGCACAGATTGTGAAGCCCCGTCAGCCTCCACACTCACCAGTGCGCCCCTCGGCCACGGTCTGCCTGGAGGCCTGGCCGGCCCGGAGCGTGATCAGCACCACCTTGTAGAGGGCCCCGGGCCTGAGGCCCTGGAAGCCCACAGCGGTGGCATTCGGGGCCACGCTCTGGTTCTTGATGACGCTGCTGTCGTGGACCAGCAGCACGCGGTAGGAGTCCACATCCCCGGCAGAGTGCTCCCACTGGGCGCGGAGGGCGTCGGTGCTGCCCCCGTTGTCCACCTGCAGCTGGGTGACCTGGGCTGGGGCTGGCAGGAAGGACCAGAGGTCAAGGGTTTGATTTGGGGGGAAAACATTTTACATTGCGTTTCATATTTACAGCATTTTTCATTTAGCATTTAGCAGATGCTTTTTATCTAAAGTGATTTACAATATCAATAGCTGAATAGGCCATTAGATTAGATCAGATTCTACTTCATTGTCATTGCAATAAACAAGTACTTAACAAGTACTAAAACAACAAAATGCAGTTTGTCATCTAACCAGATGCAGTGCAAATAGTAGTATAGTGCAAGTGTAGACAGGTATAAATATATGGGAAACGCTATATAAATACACCAGTCATCATGAGCAAACAACATTCTGGTAAATATTTCCATTAGCATGTCATCTGGGCTAATCTAGCTATACATTTCACAACATACATGACCTATTAACACACCATTCAGTTCACTCTAAATAATCGCTAACACCCTAAATACAAGTAAACAGCTTAAACAATGTAAGAGTTAATCCTAACATAGAGTAGGACAGAAAACAAGGAATAATTTGAGACATAAAAACATGCTGGAACACAGTGGCAACAAGGATTCCTCTAGCAGTGAGGAAGGAAAACGGAGCTATGTATTTATATGTATTTATAAAAGCAAAACATTAATATTTGTGTGTCACTGACAGGTGCAGAAAGTTCACAACCAATCACAATCATGCCGGTAACACACAGCTCGTCTCCAGCAAGAGTTGTTGTGGATGAGTGGGGACAGGTAAGGGAACACCTTCTTGCATCTGAAATCTAAATCTAAATTGCATCTGAAATCTAAATCTGGAGCATTAGTTGTATTCCTAATATACAATTAGATGAGTTCACAGTGCATATTGACATAAAACATGAAGAATAACCTAGCTGCAGTTAAAAAGACAGCCTTGACGTGATGAGTGACATAACACTCTCTCTCAATCTCTCTCTCAATTAAGAGGAAAGAAAATGACTTACAGGTCCATCCGGTCACCGAGGCCGAGCTGCTCAGGTTAGCGCTCGTGGTTGTCACGGTGACGGTGTACTGGCTTCCCGGCTTGAGCGCGCTGAACGTGCACTCTCTGGCCTCCCAGGCGAGCGTCTTGCGGGACACGACCCTGGCGGGGTCGCCCTGCGTGAGCGCCACGCTGTAGCTCTCCCACTCGCCCCTCGGTCGACTCCACGACGCGCTCAGCGTCACCTCGCTGCTGTGGTGCACTACTAGCTGCTGGACAGTAGATGGCGCTGGGAGAGAGAGAGAGAGGGAAACGCAAATGGAGAAGGCAGAGAGAGAGTGAGAGAGGTACTGATAAGTGATCAGGTATCTGGGTGAAAAGCATTTTCAAATTATTATTTGATTCTTCCCACCTGCTGGCAATTCATTTCCAACAAACTCACTTATATGTACTCTATTAATGACAGCAATTCAATGTAATATCATCACCCCTACGTTCCACAGACAATCATCTACCAAATAATATAACAAAATAAAGGAATGATATCTAAGTAAAATAGTGAAGCATGACTTATCTCACAGTACTAGAAACATAACTCAGAGCAAACACAATCAGCACAGTGCTAAAGCTTGTGAGAAAAAGTTCTCACAAGCTTTTTACGTTTTACGTAAAGCCTTAACAGACTCACCCAGTCTTCCCTGACAGCGAGCTGTTCTCCAGAGAGGGCCGCTGTGTACCGCGACCTCCGCTGTGTACAGCCTGCCTGGCACCAGACCCAGGGCTGGGCCCGAAAAGGTGCATTCTCTCTCGAGGCGGCCCACGGTCGTGTTCACCAGCACTGCCGAGCCGTTCCACAGCACCACACGGTAGTACTCCCACGTGCCACTGGGGGGCCTCCAGGTCAGATGGAGCCCTCTACTATCCACAAGATTCACCATAGACAACTCAGACACTCTGTCAGGCACTGAGATCAGAGAAAGTGAATGGAACAAAATGTGGGAAATAAGAGATAATTATGTAAGGTAAATGTATTAAATGTGGCCTAATAATTGTGTTAAAGCTGCTGTAGGTAGGATTTCAGGGAAAATCTGGGAAAAGAGGCCCTGATTGGTATGAATTCTGGCGCCGTCACAACTCTAAATAGACTTATATAGAGGCAGGGGGCTATCAACCTGAGCAGATATTCTCACAGAGCATTTCACTCACTGATAGCTGACAGATGTCTATGGCATTTTTAAGAAATGACACTAAATGTATAGCTCTTAAATCCTACCTACAGCACCTTTAAATGTTGCATCTCCTGCAAAGCAAGTGCTAGAGATATATTAGATACATGTATATCATAATATATCATAATTCCAATACGTACCTGTCCTTCCTGTGGTCCTGGCCTCGGTGCTCTTCTCCCCAGCCTGGGTCCAGACTGACAGCTGGTAACTGAAGCCGGGCCTCAGGTCTTGGAAGAGGATCCGGGTGACGTTACGTGTCAGTCTGCGCTCCAGGGGGCTCAAGCCCCCACCGGACAAGGTCACCAGGTAGCCATCCACGCCCCCTCTAGCAGACGCCCAGGAGGATCTCAGAGTATCGGTGGTTCCGTTGTTGTCCAGCCTCAGCTCCGTCACTGCTGCTGGGGCTGTGGAGGAGGATTTGGAGGCATAAGAATTACAATTCCATAACAATGAGTTAATTTAGCTTTTAGTGACTTACAGTGAATAAAGTATTACAAGAAGCAAATAGGGGTAGGCCATCTTAAGCTCAAGGATGCTTACAGGTAGGCCAACTCAAACCCGTGACCTTCAGGCTGGGAGTCGAACACCCAGAGCACTAGACTATCCATACCTGCCCCATAACGAGCCAATAGCGGTAGGTGTTCCACCTAGCGCATGTCTGCTGCAAATGAAAGCACGCTGTAATAGTTCATTCCTCCAGGGGACTCATATACTGTACCATACAGTAGATGCCTGCATCCAATGACCACTCTCCCATACCTTCAACCTAACTTTGCTGTTATGCCCACTAAAGGTCTTCTCTATCTGTGTCCAGAATCCTCTTTTGTGGTTTTGTAACCAGCCTTACAAAAACTGCTGCACCGGACTGCTGAGTGGCTCCACTCCTCTCTACTCCTCCCCCTGCAGAGCTCCCAGGCACACAGAAGGTTCTCTACCCTTCCTTCATACAGCCACGCACACTTCCATGCATAGCATGCGTTTCAAAACATAATCATCAGTGAGTGGGGGCAAAAATCTTGGGTTTTATGGAGGAATGTCAGTCTGATGTATTGTATTTAAACAGCAGTGGCACGCTAGAGCATTACCAGGTGGGCCAGCTGTACATAGGGGAAGGGTGGGGAGAAGGAAGGCCAGAAATATCCTGGAAACAGCGGCGGAGAGCATGGCGCTGGTGCTGTCTGGTAACTAAAGAGAAGGAATCCATGTTGGAAAGCACAACGATAAGCAACAAAACCTGCCTGCTGTGTTACCAAACTGTTGACATGTCCCTTCCACTGTGAGATAGAAGAGAATGCACATTGAGGGCTGCATTCAAACTAATTGGAAATATTAACATCTACTCTTTTAAAAACAAAGCTGCAGTGAGCTACTTGTATACAAAAAGTGCAAAGGATCTCTTAAAAAAAGTTGTTCTATTACTCATGATATTTACTAATTTATATGTGCTGAAGAAATAATTGTCAATATTGCCATACCACAATATAAGCACTACCCTAATAATGTAGTGTCATTCCATAAGCAGAACTGTGTATGGCGGTGAATATCCATTTTTTAGACAAGAGAGAAGTTTCTTACCTGTGACAGCTTGTTTGGACAGAGAGCTCTGCATGCCGACTGCCTCCGTCGTCACGGTAACAGTGTACCGGGTCCCGGGCTGCAGGTCGCCGAGCGCTGCGGCGCCGGTGGTGTTCGCCACCGTGAGGTTCCTCACCAGAACCCCTTCCTGGTCCCTGAGCAGAAGCCTGAAGCGCTCTCTCCTGCCCGGGCCGGGCTGCCAGGAGACGCTGAGGCTGCTGCCGGAAGGGGAGGCCAAGACCTGGAGGCCGCTGGCTGGGGAAGGAACTGGTGGAGGAACAGAGGAAGGAGGAACGTTCAGTAGCATGCGCCTGCATGGTGGGGGGTGGGGGTCTTGAGTTAGGGCCAGAAAAGGTTGACAGGGTATACGTTTATATTATATTTATATATATAGGTAGACTGCTCCCTTTGTGTACGGAATAGTCCTAGTGCTCCCAGGCCGCTCTCTACCCCCAAACCACAGTGGCATGCCCTTTGTGTTTCATGATAGAAACAGTGAGCTGTAGCATTTGGGGGGCAGGATAGTCTAGTGGTAAGAGTGGTAGATTTCCACCCGTAAGGTCATGGGTTCGATCCCCACCAAGCCTGGCCTACCTGTAAGCATCGTTGAGCAAGATGTCTAACCCCCACCTGCTCCTTAATACTTACGTACTCACTGTGAGTTGATTTGGATAAAAGGGTCTGCTTTGAGTGTTTACCTTTAAATATTGAACGATAGATAGACTCAACAGCACATATGGGCACACAACACCAGCAAACAAAACACGTTACAGAGAAGACATAACAGAGTACACACACACACATGGTTTTGATTCAATGTGCACCACTGAACTCTGTATAAGAGAAGCTAGGCTAATCTTATCTGTGTGTGTCTAACAACAACAGCTCACCTGTGGCCGCAGTAGCGCGCACTGGCAGGGCGCTCCTGTTGCCGGCGGTTGCCAATAGCGTCAGAACGTAGCGGCTGCCAGGCGTGAGGGCACTGAAACCCGACTGGAGGGCGGCGGTGCCCGCGACGCGGGTGCTGCGCCTGTCCCCCGACCCGGCGTCCTCCAGGGTGAGGTCATACCAGTCCACGTGGCCGGGCGAGGCCGGCCAAGACACCCGTAGGCCCGCAGTGCCGCTCGGGGCTGCGGCCTTGGTCTGGGCCTGGGCCTGGGCCTGGGTCTGTGTCTGTGCCTGGGCCTGGGCCTGGGCCTGGGTCTGGGCCTGGGCCTGGTATGGCTCAACATGCAGCCAGGCCGGACCAACTGGTTCTACGGGAGTAAATAAACAGACTTGTCCCATCACAGATATACTGTATACCAATACAACAGATATTAGAACAACACCTAGACTGAGAAATACATGAAAGAATACATGAATACATGAATTAACTTTTTAATAGAGCCTGAACGAAACTGGATTTTAGTGTCAGATAACCCGAAGATACAAATCTTGTGATAACAATAGATTTGCCACTAATAGATTTGTTTTACGGTATCCATGTAAAGCATACATTTGAGCACAGTTCCCTCAAATAAGGTTCAAAGAGTAGCTGTTAAGATAATTTCACCTGCAGGCACTGGAAAGATGTTCTTCCTCCACTAAACTGCGTAGCTTCAAGATGCAACACTTTTCAACCATTGATGACTTCCATATATTGGTCAAAATATGTGCTGTAATGAGGCACTGTCAACACATAAATTCAACCCTCCCATATATCTGTCAGGCTCTGAAGTCAACTGGACCTGAACTGGACCACTAGCCATTCATTTTGTAGAGTCTCCTCGCATTTTTTCTGCTCAACAATCCCTAGATTATGCACTTAGACTGCACAACAGAAGCCTAAGTGCATGGAAGGTCTCTGTGTATATCCTGTAATTGTGCTCCGGCCGAAGGGGCCAGCGGTGGCAGCGATGAAGGCTCTTGATAAGATTGTTTTCGCTGCTTAAAGAATGCTAATTTTATTTTTTTCGTGCTGCGATACCTGTGTACGTGTGTCTCGAGCAAATGTGCGCGTAGACAGGAACTTATGTAAAAAGAACGGCCAAAATGGAAAGATACAGAGCAGAACAAGGCTAGCCTCCACCCTCCCGCCCACACACACACACACACACACACACACACACACACACACACACAGTCCTCATCTATGACCCGTTCTTTATAATAGCTTCCTTTTCTTGGAGTCCAACTAAACACTGTGAGCCAATAGATGAAGCTCAAAGTACAATGTCCAATTCCAATACCATAAGTTCAACTCCCAGAAGACAATAATGTGTAAAATATGGAGAATTTCTATAAAAACAATTTTCAATGAATTACCCATAATTACTAAATAATTACAGTATATATTGTTCGCTAACATTTCTTCACTCAGAGAAGCTAAAGCATCTTGACCACTGGATGCTAATTTTTCCTGTGCCCTCTTGCTCTACTCTGTTCTACAGAAACAAACAGTGGGTCCTGCATCCGCTGGTACAGAAAAACAATGAGAGCCGGGAAATGGCTCTAGGGAGAGGGGAAAGATTGCCTGGAAACAAACACTTCAGATTAGACAGACTCCATTGTTAGGGACTTCTCACTTCACAACTTTTAATGAGTTGAACAGTACTCTGTGTCTTACCCATAATACTGTGTGTCTTAGCCATGGTACTCTGTGTCTTAGCCATGGGAAACTAAAACATGTTCTGACGGAACTCTTTTGGCAGTACACAGAGGTTGTGGCCTTGACAATGTACAAAGGATGTTGAGGGAACAAGTCGATAATATCAAGAACTCGCCATGCAGGATGACATTTATGTCTGTAATCCACAATGTTTGCTAAATAAAAATAACCCAATTTCACAGTTTTTCATTTTTCTAGAATCAAACATAACTCCCAAGGAGACTAACGGCATCAACAAACAACAAATTTGACCAGAATTTGGTTTCCAGTGCTTATCTCACCCCATAGTTTGATTATATGGGTTTGTGTTAGTGCAATATTGTTTTGTGAAAAACATTAATATAATTATATTTAATGATGTGGTGCAGATTTTCATTATAGTTGATAACAAATAGCTACATATATATTGTATCATCTATTTTTGTATGATCTATTAGCCTAATAATTATTATATTCGCCGAATATAATAATTATTATTGAGATGATGGCTCCATCTAATGTCATGGAGAGTATGAACTAAAGACTTGTCTGGTCTAGCTAAAAACTTCACATGAATTTCCTCCATCCAGTAGGCTACGCTAATAATATTAGCTTTATAACGTTTTTTAAGCGACCAAACAGAGGGGCTGAGCACTGAAAACACCTTGATTAATCAATTTCTAGGCTATATACACATAAATGTACTTATCTTTACCCCTATAACCCTAAACTAAGTCTCAGGAATTTTCATAATTTCACCAAAGGTTAACAAAGGTTCTATTAATAATGTTATTCAAGTTGTTTTCCGCATAAAGTTGCATCATATAGAGTTGTGCATAAAATGTTGATGGCACAATACGTATTTAAAGACTGACCAGTATTAGGCTGTGTAGAGGCAGAAAGAAGTTGGTCTAGGTCACAATTACAGAATGTACAGTAGTTCTTACCCGTGCGCACTGATATGTTGGCACTCTCTCCATCTCTGTGGGATATCACTCTAAAATGATACAGAGTCCCAGGTTCCAAATGCCTTATCTCACAGAAGATGTGTCCGTTAGTGTCCTCTCCATCTCGGTTGCAGTCGGTGTTATTAGACAGAGTATTCTCACCAGTCACCGTAAAGTTACAGGAATCGCCAGCCGTGGTTAATTTTAGAACAACAGAGTCAGAGTTGTCATTGACGTCTGTGAAGTTGACAGAACACTTGACAGCCTCTGTGGTCTGAATCTGAAAGTTAGATAACACAAAGATACACGTCAGTAGCCTTCAATTGCGGGAGTAAAAAAAAAGTAAAATTAGCTAGTCTAGCTCCAACTCACCCCGGTAAAACTCCACAATAAAGCGATAATCAAATAAATTGCTGCGCTTCTGAGCATCGCGGTCGTTTAAATCTACCCATTCATTAATCACGAAAAACACGCAATATGCAAACGTGGTTATCATAACTAGTTTCTAAAACAACGATTAACGTGTCAGCGCTCCACAAAACAACACTCATGGGACCCGTCTAGATCGAGTGGACACGTCGTGCGTTAAGTCGATAGGGCGCAATTTCCCATCTGCAAGTCTTCTGCCGGCGTCGGTTAAAAAACAAAATATTGTTCTGTTATTGATGTTTATCAATAGCATTTATAGATCACGATTTCCCCAAAAAATTATACTCTTTATGTATCAGTCAAACGTTATTTTTCTGGATATTAACTTAAAGCAAACGGTCCACACACTTTTCTCTAAAGAATAGGCCTACATCTAATCTTAAACTTTCACTAAGCTCTAAAACAGAAGCTGTTAGTCCCTATAGTACCCCACCCTTCTTTCCTTCCTGTTGGCCTTGGACTTTCTCTGTAGACCTTTAGCATAAAACTAGCCACAATGAATTAGCAGCATGAACTAAAAAAAAGAAGAAAAGGAAATAGCCTTAGTTCTAGAGCCAAACCCTTTAAAAATAAATTGCATTTTGATCAAGTCTTGCCTCCAGGTTCTCTATGTACCATGGCTAGCTGCTATATAGTCACCCAAAATGCAGATTCAGTTTTAACTTTCGGATTGAAAAACAAAGACAGCAGATGTCCTGTACAAATGTAAAATACAGAAAATGTACATATTGTATATAAAATGTATATATTGGGTAAGCTTCACATCCTCTAAAATCACACTGCAGCCAACAACCAGATTGCCATTGTCATGTGAATCTGCAGGTAAAGAGAATTGTTGCAGTACAAGCCCCTAAAAACCCATACAGCTTTTTTGGGGTATTTAGAGCTGATTAGATTCTGGGGTTGAGGTTTGGGTCTTGACCTCAGCCAAATATACATATACTGTATAGGCCCACTCAAACAAACCAATCATTAAGAGGATGTAATTTGCCCCTCCCTAACAGGTGCAGCAAAACTGAGGTACATAGGTTAATCTAGAAGAAATGTCAATCAAGCGGGGTCTGTACACGCCCAGACAGTTCTGTTTGTTTTTTCGGGCCTAACTGATAGGGGTTCAACACACAACTTGACATTGCAACTTACAGGTCTGCTGGAAGTTAGCTCTGTAGTTGTAAGTGGCGGGGCTGTGGTTATTGCCGTGGTGGGCCTTGTGGTAGTGGCAACAGTCGTGACGACACTGGATGTGGCTGTAGTTATATCAGCAGCAGCTGTGGTAGTAGTCAGCAGGGCTCCAACGGTAGAGTGTGTGGTTGCAGGTGAAGGGGATGTGGGGGTGGTTTGAACAGGGTCTTGAGTGGTGGATGGAGTCTTTGTGGAACTGGCCGTCACTGCCGTGGTAGCGGGCACGGTGGTTGTTACGGCCATGGTACTGGTTGTGGTTATGTCCATGACTACAGAGGTAGTGGGTGTGGCTTTATGTGCGGGCACGGTGGAAGCAGGCGTGGTAGTGGCTGTGGTCGTGTCCATGGCTACAGAGGGAGTGGGCGGGACTGTTGGAGCTGAGCTGGTCACTCTCCAGTCTGTCGTCCCTGGGTCGGCTGTAGACTCCGCCGTGTCTGCTGGAGAGTGATCACTCCCAGGGCTGGATGAGGTCACTGGTCTCGTGGCATAGTCTGTGGACTGGGACCATGTAGGAATGCTGTAGGTTGCTGTGAGAACGCTAGTGGCCATTACAGGTGTGGCATGAGGTGTGGATGGCATGCTTGTCTTCATGGTGGATGGATGCGTTGACGTTACCGTAGAGGGTGCGTTGTGAGGCATCCTAGATGGAGATATAGTTACGGGCTGCACTGTGGACGATGTGGGCAAAGAAGAGGTCCTTCGGAGGGGGGTGTTATTGTTGGTAGTATTGTTGGTAGTTGATTGTGTAGTGTGTGTGGAGGCCACATGTGTTTCAAGGGTGGACATATCAGTGGGGGTTGATAAACCAACAGTGGAAGTGATGTTTTCCTCATAAGAGACAGACTGGGAGAAAACCACTGAGTCTGACGAGCCACTTGTGTTAGGCACTGAGGAGGCGGCAGAGGAAAGCGGGGTCCCAGCCACGGCTGAACTAGATGCCAGCTCAACATCACGAGAAGTGGTGGAACCCTCAGTGTGCGCCGACAGTGTCTCGGTGTCGGTCTCATCCACTGGCGCACCTCCGGTTGAAACGCTGAGCGACACGTTGGACGACCGGTCAGTTGTGACCCAGGGAGACTCTGACCGGATGCCACGGCTGCTGTTGAGCGTGGACAACTGTGTGATGGCGGTTGAAACATCTGGGACGGCGTCTGTCGACCTCCTGGTCAGAGATTTGATGATGTCACTTGTATATGTTGGAAGCCTGATAGATGTTATGTCTCTGAGTCTTGATGTCGTGGCTTGGGGAACCATCCTGTGGGTCTCTGCTGTATCAAAGGAGGGCTGGTTGACGTCGGTTATGGAGGGTGTTTTTAGTGCATGGTCAGTGCTGGTGAATCCCAAAGGCTCATGTGTGGATGAATATTGTGTGGTTAAGATAGGGGTTGTGTCTGGCAACAAACAAGGAAAAACATACATTAACACATAGGCCCACATTAATAAATGAATCCACAAAGAAATGGCAAGAACCCTTGGCAAAAATCAGTCACCAGGGTTGCTTTTACATTTTTAAAATACAGATATAACAACAGCAATGATTTCCTATTGGCTAAACCTACTGTATATGTGATGTTTTTCCTGGTTGACTGAGTGGGCTAAGAGAAATGGATTAATGTCATCCAGGGTATAGTGTGAACTTGACGAGAAAAGCAAAGTAGGTAGATCAGCTTTTTGACTCTTTCAACCTCCTTCATTTGTCCAACAGTTTCATCTATTGTATTGTATCAACAACATATTTTATATATTACTTATATTTTACTCTCTCGAATGTCATACAGATCAAGGCGAGCAAGCCAATCTGTTGCTCTTCACCGGTAGGCCTACCTGGGCATAAAGGTGTCACCTTGACGTAATCTTCCCCGGAATCATATTTGGTCCAGTTGGAGTATCGCGAGTGTCTGCTGATCACCAGTCGCTCGTCTCGTTCCGTCAGGTACATCGGCGCCTCCGCCAATCCGAAGGTCCCGTGCGCGTCGTAGCACCTCCACGCGGGCGCTCTCCCGCACTCGCCGAGCGCGACGCGGAACGATCCTAACGCGCCGCCGCTCCTATCGGCCCAGAGGCACCGCGATGACTGCGCGTGGAGCAGCCGCATGTCGCGCGTCCACTCCCAGCGCTGAGCGGGGCTCGTGGAGTCGCACGGGCCCAGGGTGACGTTCAGCTCGTGCGGTGAGAGGCAAAGTTTCTTGGGGATCTGCGTGATGAGAAATCCCGCTGAAAGAGAAACGATTCAGGCGCCCACCGGAATAGGCTCGTCATACAGGCTTTACATTAATGTGTATATAGGCTACATTACTATCTTTAACGTGTTCTTGTATATGGTCATACAGGCTTTACAAACAGTAGCCTACATTCATGTGTATAATTAGGCTACTCAATAGGCCCTTGATGTGGCCTAATAATTTACATTAAGGTGTCTTGGGATTTCTTTAATATTTAATACCACTGTCTTGGTTGTAGGCTAGGCATATATATATATATATATATATATATATATATATAAATAGATAGATAGATGGAGAGAGAGAGAGAGGGAGAGAGATCATGCTTTGTGTTTATTGCTACTGCTTCTATGTGTCATCTTCAGGCCTACGTTTATTTAAAAACACGTGACGACGACAGCCAGTGCAACACTATTTTGTCGAAAATATAGGTTATATAGGCTAAACGTAAAATTTCTGTTAAATATGGTGTAGGCGGTAGATTCCGTTTTAGATCGATACATTTAGGAGGACCTTGACGCCATTACATCTTTATCGACAGCCATAATTGCCACTCTAAACCCTATTGTAGAGTAACATTAAATATTAATTAACATTAAGATTAACATTAAAAACGAATTTGGGTGAACTTATATAATGGCTGTATGGAAAATACGTGGAATTATGTCATATGCCTTCATTCAAGTTCAGATAATTAAACTAAATTGGGATAAAAACGACTTGTTTATTGAATCTAAATGACGAGAATGAACGCCTTGATGTATTTTTTCCACCTACAGGCCACACACTGTTAAATGAGAATCCATAACAAACCGTTTGACCCTTTGTACACAGATAGGCCTATGGATGAACTGTTCAGTTTCCGTTGATATCATATATGGACGTATCTTTCATACAGAGAAACACAACACAAGATTAACATCACAGTCGTACTTACGTGTAGTTGTAAACCGCAGGAATGTAAATAGAATAAAAAACAAATAATCCATATTGCTTTGGTATAGTTTGGTGCGGCCACCACGTTCAGATGAACAGAATACAATGTGTGAAGGGAAGTGCGCATTCTGGGGAGGAAAAAGTCAGCGAGCAGCGCTTCCTTCTATTCAATTGGGTTTTTTTTTGGGGGGGGGGGGGGACTCATAGTAAAGAACCACCAACTGCTGCTCATCAATGTGGAAACGCACCTTTTCGGAAAAACCCAACACATCCTTCGCTGATGTAAAGATTCTACCATACAACATGTAAACAGTAGGCCTAGCATATATTGTGCCTATAGGATTTAAGTTTATTCACTATCACTACTACAGACAACATAAACCAGTGACCAGATAATTGATCCCAATGTTTGCTTTTTTTTCGTTTTATAAAACTTAATATAAACACATGCACACATGTCACATGTATTAATGACATATCTACACTCCATGTTAAGAATACCTTTGTAGATTTTTGGTGGTGTAAAAAAGCCTGTTGCCAAGGCCTGCTCCAAAATAATATCTGAGAAAATGTGACATACACACACCCGAAGCTTTCAGGGACTTTCTCAATGAGTGCCCATATGAAATATACGGTGTAGCCTAATCTTTTGAGAAAATATAATTCCTTATTCCCCCACTTTTGTTAGCCAACAGGATCACTTATTGTAATGTTACATCATATCATTCTACAGTCACAAATATTTTGAATTAATCAGTTGACTCTATTCCTTCACCTTGTACGTCTTTCTTTCTTTCTAGTTCTTGGCTATAATAAAGTAATACTGCATGCTCCCCGTCAAAATGCCTAAAAAGGAGAATGCAAATAAACACTTGGGTCAGCAGATGCAACACACTTATTTTTCCTGCCCTTACAAAGATTTCTGGCCGTTTAGGAGTCAAAAATATAATTTTACTTGAGTTAATTTTTTGTGCGGGTAAAATCTACAAATGTACAATAGACCAAAATGCAATAGTGGTAAGAAAAAAACAAACAAGGGACACACATTACCTTACACAAAATAGAATTCGAATAAAAAACAGTTGACAATCAGTGAACAACAAATAACTTTAAAGGAGTACCTGGATTAGCAGCATGATTGTGTTTTTCTGGACGTATTTAAGAAAACAGTTTGAGGTGTTTCTGAAAGTATAAGGAAAGACTATATGTTTAAATGACCACTTAACTATAACCCCCCCCCCCCCACACACGCACACACACACAC
>JAODLI010050670.1:0-65923 GCA_027575585.1 Percopsis omiscomaycus | reverse complement strand
TAATATACATGGGTATATATAACATTATATTATATTATATTATATTATATTATATTATATTATATTATATTATATTATATTATATTATATTAGTAGTAGTAGTAGTATGATGAATGAATTCATAAAGATCGGTTGTTAGACACTGTAATAAAGGTAAATATTGAAATATTGAAAACAATATAATGTATACTATAATTAAAGCTCCATGTTGGAGTTTAGCAACAATATGACAGGCTATCACACATAAACGTTTCTTTTGTGTGATTTATTTTATTCAATCATTTAACATCTTTTATCTACGTCTTTTATCTAGCACTTGAGCTATACTTTAATCTTGGATGGGCACAAACATATTGCATCAGTTGTTCTAAATGCACATTTCCTTGCACTTACCTGATGGTTTTTTATTTAGGACTGTTAATGATATCTTATTACTCTCTACTAGGTCTGGGGTGAACACACCAACGTGATAGTTTCCACTCTGATTAAATGTTGAATTTTGAATGCAGTAGAAGGCAGAAAGGTTATTTGCCTTTGTTAAGTTAAAGCCATTCCTATTCTTTCCCGAGCAATTAGACAATTCACATTCATCAATCTTGAGATTCTTCTTGTACAGTGATGCAGATTTTACTGACGTGCCATTCACATTCTCAAATGTGAATTTAAGGCAGATGTTGTCCCCTACATTGACTTCCTCTGCCTGGATGTTACCTATAAAGACAATGGAGAGTACAAATTATTGTAATATCCGAAGCACACTAATGTCAATGCGTGCATATGTGTACTGTATGGTGTGACATAAAATGCCAACATCAATAATTGCATAACAGGATGGAACTCTGGCGCCATTGGAAAGACATAGACAGTGACATACAGTATTTATACAAACTATTATTGTAAATTATACCCACCCTCAAACCCCTTCACATGTATACAGAAACACCTTACCGTTAAACACCATGTGAGCTGTGACAACCAAGACCAACCTAAGAGACTTTGAAATGATGTAGTCCACCATGATGAAGACTGGTGCTTTCAGGCCTGGAGGAACGGGCCTTGTTTACTGACTCGCTTTTCTTGAATGCCTAGGATAGACGTTTTTTTTTATTTCTGAGCGGAGGAAATCGTAGACAGGAACTTGCGTGAGCATTTCATCTTCCTGCCACAATCTCAGACGCCTCCATGTGAAATGCGGGGCAGAATAACGCTGATGAGATATACTCCCAAGCAGAATTTCGCTTAATAGTGATAGTTGACTCAATAATGGAATCTGCGCATTGGACTACAAATATCTGTGTCCCTACATTTTCCCCCTAGTATCCACTTCTGGAAATGAAAAAATGTCTAACACAAAAAAAGAGCAGCAATGTAATAGCTGCTGTACAATTGTGTGCAAATTATTTGAGTTGATTTTCTCATATCTCAAATCAAGGAATCATAGACACAGTATATAGCTACTTCGCCTCTGTTGGGGTCCTGAAATCGTTTTTTTGTTGTTGGTGGAATCACAAAATATCATGGTTTGTTGATTGTTAGACTACTAAATTACTAAATGCCTGTCTCAGATAACAATGCGCTAATATACCGTATGTAACACTAGCAGCTCTACAACCACGGACATCAAAGGAAAAGGAAATTGAATTCACCCAACCGCATGGACCTGACTCATCATCAGATGCTCCAGAAACAGACCCCGTTTACAAGACTTCACAAGACTTGTGTGTGAAGTCTCACACACACAAACCCACATACTGTAAACACATGAGAGTTCGTGCAAACACGCACACCAGGGCGAGGAAGTTGGGGTCTTGAAGATAAAAGCCTAAAACACGTTGGACTTGACAGTAGCTTTATGGAGTGGTAGTGGTTGTTAGCATGTCGACGTTTCCCTCGCATCTCGTCGCCTACTGTCACTGATTATCACTTAAAAATAAAAATTAAGCGCATAGCCCCAACACATCTCAATGAGCTACTCCCATGACTCAGCATATTTTTACGGGCATATGGACATGCTGTGCAGCTTCGGTAGGCTATCAAATGTAGCTACAGTAGCCTGTAATTAAACTGTAACATATATAGGAAGTGCAGGATGTTACATAAAACCATAGCAAAAGGATGGAAGATTTGATCAACTTTAATGTTACATTAGGTGTACTGTAAACTCAATTCCCTGGTGTGTTAACTAGGCCTACTCATTTTTAAATTTACAATAAATAATTATTCTCATGTGTAGGCCTAGGCAAGCTATGTAGGCTGTGTTTAGGAACACAAATGGTTGTGATAGTTTGATAAGGTACTGGACCAGAAAACTGAGACCAGGCGATGCTAAAGAGAGCTTTGATAATCCTCACTAGGTAGCCTAGATATTGTCAAATATACACAGTAAACAGCATCATTTCTGGATTTAGGTCTAGAAATTCTTCTAGGCCAGAGTAACTGAAATTACCCAGGACTTTACGTGTGTGTGTGTGTGTGTGTGTGGTTGTGACCAGCGGTACAATGAGATGCTGAGCTGTGCAGAGTAAACCTCACTCCCCGACACCTTAAGACGTGCTCGCAACAGACACTAGTGTCCAGTGGGGTTTAGCCTCCCTTGCTAATACGTCCGCCTCCCACGCCGGGGATCTGGGTTCCAGTTTGGTGCGGGATTTGACTTGTTACATATGTGGGTGGTGTTTGTGGTTTGTGCTCCCAGACCCATTTTGTTCAATCATATCTGACTTCCATATATTTCTGTGCATATTTTAGATTGTATTGACAGTAACAATTTAAATGTGGTCATTTTAATTTGGGTTATTTCAACAGTGCTGGGAGTTTAGTTGTAGGCCTATATGTAAACCAACAGCTGTTATCAATGTCATTTTGACATCGGTAGTCGTTATTGTTTTCTCAACGCCTGTTAAACAGTCGTTAGGGCTGTTGTTTATGTATCTATAGCACCATCTTGTGGCTGTGAAATGTTTATTTAATGTAGACCTATATAGGCCTATGGCGATTAACTGTAGCTTCATTGGGTATATTGAGCCGTGAGTGAAGTGTAAATAATTCTGAATTAAAAGAGAATCTCGTTTTTTTTTAAACAGAAGTGGTATGACAAAGCTTTTAACTAATTTGTCATCTAAATTCCTTTATAGTAGGCCTGCTCGTGAATTTCCAATTTGAAGGGCGTTCAACGCCTAGCCTACATTCACAGTGAAATTGTGTTTAGTTAACCCTGTAAACGCAAAAGCCCCTATCGCAGACTGCCATGGAAGAGTCTCACAGACAAACGGGAGGAAAAGGTAAACCTTCAGTTTCCATCTCCATGGTAACAGAAGAACCCGCTCTCGCTGACTGTTAACACTCTGTTGGGAACTCCCCATACAAGCTTCATTTGGTAAATACGGGGATCTCCTTGCACAACAGTAGCACGAATAGACATTAGGCACGAAGTGTCTGCCATTAAGCCTATCGAGAAATTGCTCGTTATAATTAAGTTGATTTTTAACTGACCCAGGTGCTGGGTCAAGCCCCGTTCCTAGCAACCGTGCTAACCACCAAGATCCCCTAGCAACTAGAAATAGACTAGTTTCCATGAGTTACAGTAGTCTACTTGCTGTTGACATTAGACATGGAAAGAAACCAAACTGAAACGCAGATGATATCCTCACTCTCTTAGATACTCGAAACACTGGGCATGAAGACGAAAAGCACTTAGGCCTAGATAAAATAGACTAGCCCTAGGCCTAAATGCGTTTTAGCTCTGCATAGAGCCTACTGTAGGCTATAGGCCTACTACAAGGATATTTTACAAACTCCTAGATTCAGCAAGCATAAATGTAGGGCCTACACACGTGATCAGGAAAATAGTACAATCTATAGTCTACTTTTACCAGAATCAGATTTATATTAGGCTATTATACAATTGACCACTAACTGGGCAGTTACAGCGCCTCATTTTGGATCTCCCAGTGTAAACTATCCGATTAGCCTAGTGTAAAAACGCACCGAGTGTAGGAAACCCATAGCCTACAGTAGCCTAACATATACCTAAATATAGCCTAACATATGCAAGGAATTTGCAATCATCTAACGCGGACTTCCATCCGGCACGTGCAATATTCTACACTATTGACACCATTAAAATCAATTTGAGGTTCAATTCTTGCAACACAACGCCACAACGACAGTGAGCTTCGTTGGTTATCATACAATAGGTTATAGATAGTCTCGTTAGCCCCCCACCAGTCACATGGGATTATAGTGAACATTCCCACAGCTCTGTCGCTCATCGCTTCTCCGCTTCCAGTCCCTCTCCAGAGCTCAGTGGAGATAGACGCGAACGCGCGCAGCTCACGGTAATAACATTCACGTTGGCATCGCTTTTTCATGGGGACATTGCGAGAACCTGCTGAAGGCGCTTGTAAACGATACTCTATTGACAGTTATCTTTAGTTCCAAGTCATGATGACAAGGGAATAAATGGTATTTTGCCTTGGAAACTAAGCTTGTGTGGCAGTGGCTAAGACCCCCTTTGGTTTTGGTGGCCAAGGAACAAGAATGAAGTCAAGGCGAGATAAACTGAAGATCCCCTCCCTCACTCTAGAGTAAGTTAAGATTTGATATTTCATACTTATCGCTATTTTTGTAGGCAGCTCACTAAACTTTTAGGCAAATATATTATTACACGTTTTGCAGTATTTTGAGAGCTACTTAATTGAGATCACCGGTTTGTGTCAAAATAATTTGTCAGAAAACATTTGTCTTCAGGTTTTATGTGGGCCTAGCCTATATGTAAATAAAATAAAATAAAATAAAAGGCACGTGCACCAAAAGGCGACATCCAAGATACTTTTTTTGTAAAGGCAACTTCTAGAGTGGGTTTGGTATACTGAACAGGTGTCTCAGTATTGATCCTTTATGTATACATCGTTATACTCTGGTCAGTATTGTCTACCGAGTTTAAACCACTTGTGTTTCAATTTCTGCATAGGACTTATGGGTCAGTTTGCTTACTAAACTGTACAAAATGTCCATAACTGTTGACTGATTTCTTTACATTCTAGCTACATTCTCACTTGGTTTCATAACAGGTGAATCTGTTATTAGGATGAATTAGTCCAATTAGTCATAATTAGTGCAAGACTTTTTAATTTTTTTGTGACAAATAAAATTCTCATTTCAAATTTCCGACAATAACCTAATCACATTCTCCCAGTCAATAATTCCAGTTCCCAGTCAAACTTGTTGTTTGTTTCTTGTCCCAATTTAATTGCTAAGCCGCAATTCCTGTTTGCATCAGAGGATTTTGGCATTGCTGCAGCCTCCTTTCCACCCACTCTTCCTCCAGAGCTGTAACTGGGGGGCAGCTTGCTGCCCGCTAAATGCTGATCCATAAGGCGTAGGTAGGAGCTCCCTCTCTGCAGCCCTGTACTTGCTCCACCTGCTCCCACTGTAGGCCTGAGCGTGCACTATCCATTTTTAGGAATTTAGCCAATGCTATCATGCAGAGGCTTGATCAAGGCTTAGTCCCGCAGAAACCATGGCTGTTTATAGACACATTGGCCAGTGTGGGGACTGCACCTCTGACATTTCAGTTCTCGCAAGCCTGCTCTTAGCGCTGATGCAGCCCAGGTTTCCATGTTTGTCACCTTGTTGACCCTCAGCTTAGTGGATGCTACTGCATAGTGAGCAATATAGACCCACACAACAACCCATGTTGTGTTTATACTCTCAATGCACATGACATGATGAGTCAGTACATGTTCTATGTTACGTTCCATTTGCACCCATTTTATTTTGCATCAAGACCGGAGCTTTAGTTAAATGCCTATATTATTTTAAGGCCTTGATTTCCTGAAGTGTTGTTAAGAGGACGCGGATAAGGGATTTTAAAATGCGTTGAGTGTAAAAGAATACAGCATGATGAGTTCCATGTGCTGGGTAATTATTAGTCGATATTAAAGAGTGTAGATTATTTGTGCAAGGAGTTTTCCTGACCATCCTCCCTGCATTACTATGACAACACGTTCATTAGTGCTCTGTTAGCCAGTGCTGTGTTCTGTACTGAGAAGCCACTGCAGCACAGAGACAATAGCAGCACTGTGGAGTCCATGAAGCAAAGCTTACATGACCGGAAAATGAAAATCAATAGAAATAGCGTTAGCGCTGGGTCAGCATCCTGATTATCAGTGGGACTTGAGCCTTAGTGTGGTTGAACTGTTGTGATGCAGCAGTTATCTGCTAGGCTGTGAAGCTCAAGGAAGTACGTATGTGTTTACATTATGTCCAAATATTTTTGTGTCCTGAAAGGGTCTTTTACAGCAAAACCCATTTCATTTCTAATGAATGCTACACATGAACAACAACATATTTTTGACACAGTGTGTTTGCCAGACAGGTCACATTTTTATTAGAACACTGGTCCAAACTGATGATAAAGGGACACTCCTCAATTTCCCACACCTGAGTGCCAAGTGGCTCGCATTCCTCTCTGCTTTGTCTCCAACAGCTCTCCTAGCCACGTGCCATTCTCTAGCCCTCCCACATAATATAACATGTCGTTTCAAACATAAACGGTTAGCTGGGGCATCAGTTTGGGGTTCTGGTGGTACTATGTCACAATGTAAAAACATAAATTACTTTAGAAGCAGATGGATTGCAGTATATCCCATATTTGTCAAAGAAACAAATGTGCCGGCAGTGAGGCTAAAGCGTGTGCAGTTGAACAGCTGCTGAGAATCTATCTGAGAGACTGGTAGAGCTAATAGAGGCACAGGTTGGCAACATGGCCAAATGCTCCCCAAGGTCAGCCATGCTACTGATAGTCGGCCACACACTAGCTGATAGAGTCAAACACGCTGATCCATGTGACCATGTCTTGCCTTACAGTTTGTCACCCACTTGCCAGAGCCCAACCCTCCTGAGCCCATGCAGTCCATGCAGCCCCTGCAGCCCCTTACAAACACTTCATCCCTGGAGGTAAGACAGCCAGCTCACACCCTCACTCACTCCCTGCCATCCCGCAAGGCTCCTGAAAGGCATCGGATCAGATTGTTGTGTGAAGTGCCTTGTTTAAACATTGAAACCACAGTGCCTGTCAGGTACTGTGGTAGTGTAATAGTGCCACCAGACTGTTAATATAAAAATTCAGACAGCATTACAGGAGCTACATGATATACAACAATACAAAATACGGTATAGATTAAAAAAAAACTATACAAAATCTAAATGTATTAGAAAACTAAACAAAATAGCTCTTCATAATATTGTATGCATGATGTTGCACATTTTTGTCAACAACTTTGTGTTAATGTTCAGTTATTCCAGTAAATTACGGGAAACCTTATGTATATGATACTACTATGCTAATATATAGTATGCTAATTACTATGAAACATACCATTTTGATTACTGGATATTAACATTACATCACAGTACAGATCACTATGATGTCCCAACAGAGCAAATCAAAAAAACTGATTATTAGGAAAGACCAATTTGATATACTGTATGCTATGACGTCACAGACCAGTTCAATATGACACCACACTGCAGATCTGTGTGATATCATAAGTCAGCGCCTTGGCTCTTATTGTTTCTCTCAGAGCTTCTCTGGGAAATTTTACGATATTCACAAATTGTACAATTTTCTAAAAGATCAATGGAAAGAGGCATACTAGAGGAATCATAATAAGGCATCATGCCATGTGCACTTCACAAACTGGAATCACCCAAAAACTATGGGTTGTTTTCAGTGTGTTTTTGCAGTGGAAGACATATCACATATTAGTTGTATCCCTGAGTCTACGTGGGTTGCTTGGCAACGCCGATGGGCATGGAGGAAGGTGATATCGCAAACAGTGGCGGTTGGATCTAGCATGTGTGCTGGATGCTTGAGCAATGCTAGGTTTCATCACCATTTACAGTATGGAATCCCTTTCAGCTTTTTTAGAAGAGGGAAATGCATAGATTCACTTAGTGTTCAGATTTATTATCCGATGGAACATAATATTAATACTTTAATTTGGTAGTGCCAGCCAGGTATATTCAGTGTCATGGTAACTAAATTATACATCAGAATTGATTCTAGGCTATTTCAGTTTGGTGCAACTGATCCAATCCATAATTTCAGTCAAATCACAGTCTAATCAGCCAAATAAACTCAAAGGTAAAAGATGTGTGAATTAAGATTTTCTCTGTTTACAGGCTAGACTGGAAGAAAGAGTACCCCTCGTAGTTGGCTACTTCCCGGTCACTGTGAAAAGTGTCTTTTGAAGTCGGCGATCCGTCCATGGTGTTCGAATTTAGCTAATTTTCCAACACCATGGACAGATCGCCGAATTCAATAACATCATAAGCGGTCATGATTAGTCACAAACCATGGCTTGTCCAGACGTGTTCATCATTTTAAGTGTCCTCTGGAAACACTTCTGTTGTGTCAAGTCTGTATAAGTTTGTTGTGTTGTCTGAATATGCAGCACGTTTTCTAAATGCTGCGCATGTGTTGTGGAATTGATGAAGATGTTTACTTAATTTGCTTGTGTTTTCTTAAATTGCAGTGCGTTGAGCTCTCAGGGCCACCGTAAATGGCATCCAGATGGCAAAACCATCTGGATTTTGCAAGCTCCGCCTCCACGATTTGCTTCGCTTGTATACCCACTGCACGTTTCAAGTCGTTAAAGGTTAAAGTTAAAGGTTCATTCCGAATTAATAACATTCCCCTCAGATTAATTATGATATTCAGGCTAACTCCGTCAACGATATGAAACATGCTTGAGAAATCATTTGTGACAGGTTGGCCATTGGAATGTACCATTGTAGGCACTGCGGGGAAAGAAGCCTCGCTCTGAGGATGGTGGTATGGACCAACCGCGTCTGAAGGCAGCAGCGTGGCGAAACAAGTGTGCTGCTCCGTGTGCAGTAACTTTTGTAGTTCTATGTCAGTAACACATGAAACAATCAACAATGGAGTTTTGGTTTGGGCAACATAGTTGCGTTTTTACAAAGGACGCACTGGAAATTTGACCGATGCAGGTCCCAGTGCCTGGTCGTCTCACATGGAGTTGACTGAGCTTGGGAGCAAAGGCAGCTAAATTGGCTTGCTTTAACACAAAGGGACTGCTGCGACGATGGGGGATTATTGGCAGTTTTAATATCTACCAGAGTTTTCTGAAATCTAATTCAACTGTAACGGATTGTCTTCACTACAAGCCACCATGTCGGATCCAAGTCACTGTTCTGCCTTGCCAATCCAGAACAAGTCTCGTTTCGTTACTGGAGCGTTACTGAAGCGTTCAAAAAGGTATCCTTGTGTGCATGTTTACATACACCACAGGCCTCACAAGTTTTGTATTGTTGCCTGTTGTTTAAAATACAAATTCAGCGAATTATGCATGGCATTTGTTTTGATAGCCTATTTACCGGGCAAATGTCGCAACGCGCCCTTATGCAGTAAAGATAGCCTTCGTAACATCGTAACACGATACCGCGGTTAACGTGATGTGTAACTTTTGTCAGTCATAACAAATGCCGCGCCGTTGTTAAAATATTAACAATGCAATCTTTCCGCCTCAGTGTCTGAACGCTTGTTGTAATTCCTTGTTTACGTGAACGGTCAGCCACAATCCAACACAAGACACCCATTACACTTTTTACATTTGTTTATAAAACCATAGCCTATATCATAAACGATCAGACACATCAGTAGGCCTACAATTTTTTTTTCTACAGATATTTTGGCTCTGGACACAAAAGTAGGTTGTAGATAACCTAAATGTTTTATTAATAGCGCCTATAGGCTAAATGATGTGATGGTGTGGCATATTTATTGTGTATACCTTTCTTTCCAGAGCAACACTAAATCTGCTCAAATGCTAATTATTGGCCAAAAGCGTGGCCTTCCCATCCTGGGCCAGGGGATTATACTGTTCACTCCCCCAGTCTCTCACTCAGGGCCTGCTGTTGTCTCACATGCTCAATTCAGCATTGGTTTAAATAATAGGTTTCTGTTATTTTCTTTTGTTTTGGCTTTCGTTTAGCCCAGCCCATTGATAGACACCTCTTCTTAAAAGCTAGGAGTTTTTCTTTTATTATTTTGAGTTGCTACAGGCAGTGTTGATGGTCCATTGCCGCCTGTTGTCTGGGAAAGAAACTGGTTTAACCTGCTTTTCAGAGGATTAATTAAAAAACCTATATACTGTCAAAAATCGCTATACACCAGAGTCAAGCTAGTGTGTATCAACAGTCCAGAATTAATATTTAATAATAATAATATTAATGAAGCCATATTGTTCCAAATACTATGCCTGTATTTCTCATACTGTATTGTACCACATTATAACGCTCTGTTCTGATACCTTTTTTTTAGTAGTTAGTTTACTGAATTGCTTTGATTGGTGCGGCTGCAAGTACCCAGGTGTTATACAGAGAGGAATGGTGTCTAGTCTAATTCATTGCTCCCACAGTCTCCCTGATGCAGTGCCTTTCTGAATTTGGCCCTTTGCCTTCAGGGGCTGACGCTGGGCATTTTAACAGCCATTAATGCAGTTAAAGGAATCTGACATTGCTTGTCTTGTTGACTTTTATGCCTTCCTATTTGTACCCTAGTTGCCGAAGCAGCAACCGGAAGAGCCTTGGTGTGGGGACACCATCACCCACCCTCTCCCGGCCTCTCTCACCTCTCTCTGGCCATACCGGTGAGGCACACCATATTATTCGTCCCCTAGGTGAATAAGTAATCATGTAACTTCCGACATGACAATTTGATTCAGATACACATTTCTGGTCTAAATGTGCTATCTTCTTTAGGTAAAGGAATGTTGGCTTAAGTGTTCAAAGTTGAATTTGTCATTCTTTTATTGGGTACCAATTCAGATGAGTCCATGTTCAGAGTTCAAGGGGTTTGGAAGTTTGTAGAACATTTGACAGAATGTGTTAATTACCTCGATATGAGACCATATACTAACACTCTCAACCTTCTCAATACGAGTCTCAAAAACATACTTGATGCCATACAATGTGAAGCAGGTTGAGACAGAACATGAAACGGGTTGAGCCAGTGTATTAATCCATTAGTAGGAAACAATCCCAAAACATTTATAGTTCAAATAATATGACTACAGACTCATTTTGCTTCATACCTGTATTTTAGTTTACAAGTACATTATTGAGACATCCACTCGTGACTAAAGAAGATACTGTTGATAGTGATTGTCAGCATATGGATTTATATTGAGGTCATATACAGTAACTTCTAATTTAGACAATGGAAGAGGGAGCAGGTAATTGAAAATGCATGGAAAGTAGCTGGACTAACTGTTGGGAAAGTTCAGTGTATGAATAAAGTTGTGCGCAACAGCCCTACACATGTTTAGACACACTCTTTTGAAGTGAATCATGCCAAGGGTTATCTGATCAGAGAGCACAATGAAGCTTTAATTGGATCTTCCAATCACCTCTTTATTGCTACTCAGCTGCTTGCATGACGACAAACTGTAGACATCCCAGACACTGGTAAAGCTGGTCTGTACATATTACTTTTAATTAAGAGCATTTGTGAACCTAAATTGCTGTTGTATTGAGACAACTTAGTCTAAGATAAAAATAGGGTGTCATTCCTGGGCACTGGTTAATCTCAGTGGGCTTTGCTGTAACCTGTTTATACAAAATATTGCATAATCCCCATTGGAAAAACTCTCAACATATACTGTGTAAGTTATATTTTTTTTTTGTTGATGTAATGCTTTTTTTTTTAATTATAGCTGCAAGCAGCCCCCTGGATAGTCCTCGAAATGTGTCCACCAGCGCCTCCCTCAACTTTCCGTTTGCCCGAAGGTAAGTCAGCACCACTATCTGGCTTTCATAACAGTCCATCAGGGATGTTTTTCTGGTTTCCAGTAAACCATTGTAAATCATGATCTTGGAGCCAGAACCGGAAACTGACCTTTCTGTGTGGTTGTCGCTTTTTCTGACTTTTTACATCCTGGTTCTGCTGATTGTTAAATGACTTAGTTTCTCTCACAGCCACATCACCTTACTGTAGTAGCTCTAGTGTTGGTCCCTCCAGCAATGCCATGATTAATTAAGCTGTAGACAGTGTCTCAGTTTTGACAGGAGGCTAATATGACTCAGTTGACTGCGGGACTCTAGGGGCTGGCCACTGCAACAGCACAGCAGCAAAAACAGCAAGGCATATTATGTCAAATCCTATGCTGTAAAAGGATGTGAGGCATTTTCTGAAACAGCCAGGGGCGCTTGCAGGATGAGTAATAAGGTGTGATAAACATTCTAGGGCAATCATCATTATTATTAAGGCAGGCACTGAAGGCTAATGCAACAATCTATGGTTCACTATTAAATTACTTCCCTGTTATTTTGGGATTTATTTACCTAAGGATTACCAAAGCATTTCTTACCTATCCACTACAAGAATTTTCCATAGAGGGGAAGCCCAACTTTATTGGTCCTAGTTCCTATGGCAGCCTGCTTGTGTTGCTCCAGGCAAGGGCAAAGAGCTGTTGTGAACTCAGGAGCAACACAAGCGTTTCAGTCAATCAATATATGTGGAGGATGAAAAAGGCCCCTTTCTCACTGCCAAGCAGCTTCTTGTTTCCTTTTGGAGAACTTTTCTGTCAGGAGAACAAACTTTTTGATTTGGGGGGCAGGATATTCTGGTGGTTAGGGTATTTGATCTATAGCCAAAAGGTCCTGGGTTTGATCCCTGACATGCCCGGCAAAGGTACAAGTATCCTTAAGGAAGATCCCTAACCCCTACCTGTTCCTTAACACTTGTAATGCTATTCACTGTAAGTCGATGGATGGAAGCATCTTCTAAATAACCTAATTGTAAATTGGTCCTGTAGAATCCTTCATTTTGTCTGCAACAGTTAAAGAGAGAGAAGTGAAAGCAAAATTATTTCCATGGTCTGCTCCCCTCAGAGAAATCAATCATTCTGTGTTTCAGGAAAAAACGACGCAGTAATAGCTGCAAGAGAAAATTACTGTTTACATGTTGTTGTGGCATGCACCTCGCTGCACGCTCTCACTCGCTGGGCAGCGATCAAACACGTGTGATCCTCCTCAAGCCAATTGGGAGCCTTAACATTGGGTCAGCAACCCTCCGGGCTAAAAATCCTGTAGTATGTTCCCCGACTTCAGTTTTTCGTCTGCTTCAAAGTCATACCTGATGAGCTCGCATACAATTCAACCAGGCTGGTTGGAGTCTTATGTAATGGAAGTATCTTCAAATTAATTTAGTGGGTGGCCGACTCTTTTATCTGAGCAAATGAAGGTTGACAGGGAAAGCAACAATGTCAGTCTTAATCACTCACTTGAATGCCACAGTTCACAGGCCCTGGTCTCTCTGTCTGTCTCTTGCTGACAGCACCGCAGCCTCTTGGCGTGCGTCGCCAGGTAGCTTTCCTTTCTTCCTAAATAAACGTGTCATAAAGAGCTAGCTAAACCCCTACACAGTCTTTACATAGACCATGCATCTTGATTGTCTAAAGGGTTGCTGGCAGCAATAGACTAAATTTCTATTATGACTCAAGTGGTAACACAGGGAAACACGTGGAAAGAAAAGGCTCTTTTATTCTCATATTCTGTGTGTGGAAGGGGGTGGGGTGTCTGTGTTATGTAAGGGTCTGAACATATAAAATGCTAATACTGAAGCTTATGTAACAAGCGTGTTAATTTATTACAGAGCTGAGGGCCGAAGATGGTCCCTGGCGTCCCTCCCCTCCTCCGGCTACGGAACCAATCCCCCAAGCTCCACTGTCTCGGTAAGAGGTGCCATCCACTGGCAGCGGTCGGCACACCGAGGCTGGGCAGCTCTCACGCATTCCTCAGTCCAAACAGGACGGTCATTTATGCATTAAGGTGTAAGACAGTGCACGCAGGAAATAGCCAAACTGACAAACCGCTAACAGTTCTCTTAAGCCTCCCTTGCTTGGATGAGTCATCTTCTGGGGCCTAGTCTGTGGAACAGCATGTTCTGGGCGTGCATGTGCACGTGCATGTGCACGTATGGAGGGTCGTGTGTAAAAATATTACAAAGGATATTCCTGCCTGGTCTCCGATTAAACATTTTATTTGGTACGCGCAGTCAAATTGTTGTAGGGCTTATTTTAGACGCATTTAAGTGAAATTCCAGAGTGGGAAATGTCTTAAACGCATAACAATTTGATTGCATACTATTTTGCTTTGCCAGTATATACCACCAGTAGCTATAGAGCCAAGGGCTTAACAAATGGTTTTGCGTTAAAAGGAGAGTCAGCTGTGTGGCTACTATCAGGAAGTTTACGAGGTAGACCCCCACAGCACAAAGGCTGTAAAGTTGTTGGGGACAATGGGCCTTTTTATTTAGGCGTCTGTGCCTTTTATACGAAAGGAGATATGCTGTTCCTCGTCCGCTACATCTAGTCACCACACATGGGCCGACAAGTCCCAACAGATTGCAGGTCACATTTTGAATTGCATTAGCTACATTGTTGAATTTGGTCGAATAAAATCTTTGCCCTATCACAGTTATTTGCTTGACCCGGAAAACAGTAAACCTGTCCTACACAGTATGTGTATGCTGTAAGTTTCAGTCACAAAAGGGCTATCGGGATGCTCTGATGAAGGTTTCGTAATCGAAGGGCTTATTCAATAACGCTTCTACTTTTCCTTACCTTATTTGTGTGCAGCAGAATCTCTCTATTATATATGAAACTACTGTGAGGCTAAATGTTTTAGATTCTAGAGATTTTAAAGCTTAATCAAAGAACTTTGGAACTGTAGACACATACTGACTCATGCGCAAGCGACATTTGTTTATGATTGACTGCCTGTCTGTGTTGGCTTCACACGGGGTGTTGCGTGCGGTCTACAGCCTAATATACGAACCAGAATATCCTGTAGTCACATCTACCAAGCACTAGAAGATGGCTATCTGCCATGTTGGCCAGGCACCACATTCCATGTTGTTAAATATTTTTTATCACGTACATTATGTAAGTACTGACGAAGGCTTTTTGTTTTGTCTGCAGTCATCCTCGTCCTCTCAGGAGCGCCTTCACCAGCTTCCCTACCAGCCCACTCAAGATGAGCTGCACTTTCTCTTCAAACACTTCCGCAGCTCGGAGAGCGTGACCGACGAGGATGGGCGCTCGTCAGGGTTCATGCGACCCCGATCCCGCAGCCTCAGGTCCGGACATCTCCATGTCACACAAGAACCAGCCTCCTCCAGTTAAATCTGTTTTGAGAGGCGATTATTCCTCAGTCGTCCCCATGAGCTCTCATCAGCTACCTGTTGTAGTGAATAACTTAATGATCTGAACAGAGTAGGTTCCACATCTCGGTACTGTACTTTGCCATTAAGTGCAAAGTCTCAACGCAAAGTCTTTAGGTGAATGATGAGAGATAATGAGAGCTTTTGATCTCAAAGATCTAAATGAAAATGATTTCGGCTCAGTCTCAATTATTACCTTATTATCTATTAATACCTCACCTTCACAAGTGGAACTGATCCTAAGCTTATGAATAGTTTTGGTTAGAAGAGGAATAGAAAAAAATGCATCCTATTTGTAGGTTCCTTACCAAGGCAGCTTGTAAACACATAACATCTGTTAGCTTTCCATTTATTCTTAGTGCAGACTAATGCCAATTCTCTCAGGTGAATTGACTATTCAACTGCGATACAAAACTGTTATGAGAACTGGCAAATGAGCAACGATGAAATATATTGTGTGCTGTCCACTCTTGTTGTATCTGTATCGCCATGGTGTCACAGCATACTGTCAGATTCTGTCCGTTTTCAAGATGTCTCTGAGACAAATTCATGTCGGTACATAATGACTGCAAAGCTGTTTGCTTTCGACTTGTTGTGTGCTCTGCTCTGTTGCTGCAGTGCCAGCAGGCCTGAGTTCTCTCTGTTCCTGCAACACAACGTGCCGCGTGTGGGCGTGTTAGCTAGTGGAACACCACAGGGATTGAGCTGCCAAGCTGGAGACTCGGGCAGGGGTGGAGGTGGGAGTGGAAGGGAGCCGCGGTGAGCTGCTGCAGTGTTCGACAGCCTGCTATCTTCACAGAGGCCTCTTTCATGACAAATATGGCTGAGGGAGGCCCTGTGTACTTCCCATGAACTCTAGGAAGAGATGAGAACTGTCAGAGTGTGCAGGTGGACTGCTTTGACAGTTGGGTTTTATTCTATTATTAATTTATTTATTTTATTTACGCTGCGACACTAGAGCAAAAATGGCTCCCTGAAAAAATAAGCAATGCGTCTTGAATTGTCCTTTACTGGGCCCTATGTCACGATGTTCGACCAGCAAGAAATAATAATGGGGGGGGAATATGATGATGAAAAGCATCTGCATACAAACTCAGTAAAACACATAATCAGAATAAAGGAACAGAGAATACTCAAGCCTGCCGGGACTACAGAAACAGAATACAGCCCAAGTTTATCCCTTAAGATATATTTACCTATATTTTTTTATCTTTTGTTGTAGCCCTGGGCGAGCGAGTGGGTCCTTTGATAATGAGATAGTCATGATGAACCATATTTACAAAGAACGTTTTCCAAAGGTGGGTAGATGTTGTTTGTTGTTGACTTTTTGTATAGCATACACCATTTGATACATTGGTAACCTAGAAATCTAATCTTATTGAGCTGTTGTGCTCACTGTACTGTACACTGGATAAACGTATCCCTTAAACTTAAAGCCACTACAACGAGTTTTCCACTGTTGAACATGAGTTCATGTTTTGTGATTAAAACTGTATGGCTAACACAAAATGAGACGAAAAGGTTGCCAATTTAATTGTTAATACTTTACGGCAGGCAACAGGCAATGGGGCTTATGGTAAATGCCATACATCAACGGAACGCTACACTCTACCATAGTGCCTTTTTAAGTTTTAAGGACCTGTTTGAAAGCATACAATATATACTGTACAGTTTCAATATATTGTATAACATAGCATTTTACAGTTATTTTCCTTTCAAATTTATTCCACACTTAATTTACAGGTCCAGAATAAAACTGCATGATAAACCTTCACAGATAAAATACATGATGTGTGTGTGTGTTTGTTTCCTCGTGCCTCTCCCTCTTAGGCCACAGCTCAGATGGAGGAGCGCTTGTTGGAAGTCGTTACCCACTGTTCCCCAGACAGCTCCCTCCCGCTGGCCGACGGCGTGCTGGGCTTCATCCAGCACCAGCTGGCCGAACTGGTCCGAGACTGTCTGGACAAGTCCCAGAAAGGTCTGGTCACTTCACGCTATTTCGCCGAGCTCCAGGAGAACCTGGAAAAGCTGCTCCACGAGGTGGGAAGGCTTGACAGGCCATCTGTCTTCGGCCAGCTGGTTTGTTCTAATGGGCACCTGCTTATGGAAATTATGTGATGACCATTAATTATTTTCCCAAGGTTTTTTTCTTGTAAAGTGCCAGAGCTTCACCGGTTCAATATCCCGTTGGAATAGGGGATCTACTCTGTCAAAAATGCTGTCATTTGTATCATTGGGAATTATATTAGATTCTCAGATCAATTTAATGCAAAATTGGAGAATAACCCGTTTGCTGTTTAGATGGGATGCCTGGAAGCCTTGCATGTACTATGTAATTTTCTGCGGGTCTGGGTCATCGCACCTGCAAAATGCAGCACATATACTGTATGTTTACTGCACGAGGATCAATTTACGGTGCTAAACCAGAGCGTACATTCTGTCATCAATTAGCTATGCTAAAATATACTATTTATTTGTATTTTTTGTAACTTATTTCATGTACTTTTAACAAAAGGTGTTGCTACATTACCGAATATGTTGTTTGAAGGGTCTTCTCAAATGAAACCACTGGCTGTTCAGTGCTCCATTTCCTGTATGCACTTCAACCACACACTGGGATGTGGTTTAACAACGTTAGGCAAAGTAATTGGACCAAGCCCACGATCTTAACAAACCACTCAGTTACCAACTCCTACACAATAGTGCGCAATAGAGGTTGTAGTGAAACTCATCAGTGATTTTTTTTTTTTTTTTTTTTTTTTTTTTTTTTTTGTTATTATATTTTTTAGAGAGGATCACAGGGAGAGCTCCCCCACCACCCCCTTCCTATTTTTTTTTTCCTTTTTTGTCACAAGTCTTGTCTCCGTTATGATAGAATGTTAGTTTCTATGGTAACCTCCTCCCCTTCTCTGCTGTGGCGTGCCAGAGACAGCCAGGCTGCATGCACACTGTCTGGCAGAAGGCCTGGCCAACACACAGCGCCCACAGCTGAACTGATGTGTCTTTTCCAGTATTTAACAAAAAAAAAAAAACGCACACAACTTTCCAAATCTTGCTGTGTAAACCCTGAAAATTGTCTCTTGGGGGCTACAGTGGGACATGTCCATGCCTACCCAGTGTCTTAAAGGACAGATCTATAATGCACCTGGCCTTGGATGGATAGTTGAACCTGTTTATTTATGCGACATTCCCTCTAATCATTAATGGTCACTTTATAATCACCATTTCTGGTTCGAGGTGAACTTTCTTTTGTCAGTTTAGCTCAGTTCAAATAGCTTCACAGTAAATTCAAGCAATAAAGAAAGCAAGCATCGTCATATTTTTTTCGTTTACCTTTCTGTTGAAATGAGGCGTAGGCTAAATTGAGGTAGCTGCGCTAAGGTAACGGGCCATATGAGCAGATGCGATAGACACGTTGAGCCTCTAGTGTACAGTCACTTCCGCCGTCTGGGGAAAAGCCTCCCATGACAGATCAAGACAGCCCCTACTCCATGGATGAGCTGGAAATAATTCTACCAGTTCCTTCTGGTTTGATGTAATTCTCTGTGATGCATCACTGCTGAGTGATGTCTTTTTATATTTATATTCGTCTCTCACCAATCTGCTAGGAACACATTGTCTCTCCTATTCAATAGAATGTCTGCATGGCTTCAATTTGAATTTCTTTTCTTTGACAAGTCGGTGTTGGTCTCAAACGTCACAGCAAAGCTGTCTTTCTGATGCTATTTTGGAGAGCTGTTTCAACGAAGACCACTTTGAATCTACGAACAGCCTTGCAATATATATGGTGGCCATTTTTGCCACTACATGGTTCATCAATGTGCTTTTGCACATGTCTGGTCTTATTATTATCATTATTATTATCATTATCCACCCATTGTAAAGTATGTTTTTACCATACCTTTTGGTCTTACAACATTAATGTTTGTAGTAGCTTGGGATCTGTATGAACGTCCATTGTGGTCCAGGCTGTAGTTCTTTGCTGGCTGACTTGATTATTCCCTGCTGGGTTCCAGGCTTACGACCGCTCCGAGAGTGATGAGGTGACAGTCATCACACAGCTTGTGAAGAAGATTCTCATTATCATCTCCAGACCTGCACGGCTCCTCGAGTGCCTGGTGAGATGAAGAAATATCCCCCTTACTGAAAACGCATTTGGTTCAGTTCAGACAGGTGGGAGTGAGTTGAGGTTAATGTAGGCTTGGAATCATGTTTGCTGACCGCTAGACGTAGCTCCTGTAGTGGAGCACTTGTGAACAAGCTCACAGCTTAGGTAGGCTCAATTGCCCCTTCAGTTGTTTGTTTTCCCAATGGCAATACATTTTGATTCATTCGCTCTTTGCTTTCCCACAACATAAATGAATGAATAGAATTCATAGATTCAATAGATTGTATTGTGTTTTGGTAAATGTACAATTTTGTGCTATGATGCTATGTGTAAAATTTCGCGAATCTCTAAAAATCAGATTTCCACAGCCAGTCCACACTAATGTGACTTGGATGCTGCTTACAGGAGTTTGATCCAGAAGAGTTCTACCACTTGCTGGAGGCAGCAGAAGGTCACGCCAAGGTTGGCCAGGGCATCAAGACGGACATTCCACGGTACATCATCAACCAGCTGGGTCTGACACGGGACCCTTTAGAAGGTAAAGCCCATCACTGCCATGATGACGATGATATGCTAGGCTATCCTTCAACGCAACACAGTGGACACACCCCAAAACTGGCTCCAAGAAGCGATAACATTTCCCTAGTGTTGACAAGAAGCAACGTTACTGGAAAAGGGTGGTTACAGTTTGGGAGTTGGATGCCATGATGTGTAATGCGTTTCCCTCTGGTGCTTTTCAGACATGGTGCAGCTGGAACAGTATGACAACAGTTCCTCGCTGTCCGCAGAATCGGATGCTAATGTGGAGGTAATGGGCTATTAACGCATACAAGAATTTATGCATGCAGCATTATAAATATAGGATAGAATTTACAAAATTAATCCAAATGAGAATAACACCACCTATTAAGGATACTTACTACCTAAGAAACTGCAATATTTGTATTTCTGCTCACTACAACTGTACTGTAAATGCAGTCAGTGTTGGTTCAAGGTCTTATAATGAGCTTGCATAATAGCAAAATACTAAACTGAAAACGAAGTCTTCAACATTTAACTTGCTTTCATTCTACAGAATAAGTGCCCACAGACGCTGACCCCAACTCGAAGGAAGCCTCTGGAAAGCGATTTTGAAACCATCAAACTTATCAGCAATGGGGCTTACGGGTAAGCAGAGAATTCAGTTAGTTTCTGGGACGTATTAGAGTGAATAAGTAGAGAGGGGGATCAAATTACAAACCCTATCAGCCCAATATGCTAGCAACACTGAGTAATACATAGGCTAGTACAAAGAACCGCTATAACACGCGACTTCCTCCAGGGCTGTCTATCTGGTGCGGCACAAGGAGACACGGCAGCGCTTTGCCATGAAGAAGATCAACCGCCAGAACCTGGTGCTTAGAAATGAGATCCATCAGGCTTTTGTGGAGCGAGATATCCTCACCTTTGCGGAAAACCCATTTGTCGTCTCGATGTTCTGCTCCTTTGAGACGCGCCGTCACCTCTGCATGGTGATGGAGTATGTCGAAGGTAATTTTGGTGGTGTGTATTGAAATCATGGACGGTTGGCTGACGGCCATATTTCTAGGCACAGGTGTGACAGAGATAACTTGGAAAATGTTTGCAATAAAATACAACATTGTAATACAGAACTTAGTTATATGGTTTGCTGTTATTCCTAGGTGGAGACTGTGCCAATCTGCTCAAGAACATGGGCCCGCTGCCTGTGGAAATGACAAGGATGTACTTTGCTGAAACCGTCCTGGCCCTTGAGTACCTTCACAACTATGGCATAGTGCACAGGGACCTCAAACCTGACAAGTGAGTCCACAGTGCACCTAACTGCTTTTTATCTTTCAGTGCCTTTACACTACTTAATTTACTAAAGTTATGGGGTAACCGGAGCACATGACTTTCTATTGGGGAAGCATCTTGCAGAGGAGGTGTAGCCATTAGGATTATCTTTAGATAACTTCATCTTTCACCCAACAGTTTGTTGATCACGTCCATGGGCCACATCAAGCTGACTGATTTTGGTCTGTCCAAAATTGGCCTGATGAACATGACAACCAATCTCTACGAAGGTCACATGGAAAAGGACACCAGAGAGTTTATTGATAAACAGGTGTGTGGTTGTTTTGATGTCAAAAACCCCCCTATTTTTTTTGTAACATTTTAACACAATAGACCTGCAAAGTTGTACATTTTTGGGGGAACCTCTGCCCATAACGACATCTGGGTCTAACCGATTTTTCCTGTGAGGAAAAATAATTAATTTTCAATTGTTGTCCCTACCACGGTCTGTGATTAACTGTGTTGCAAATGGTTTTGTGCCTCAACCAAAATGTTTTGTTTGAGGCACAGATTCCAACTGGATAATATTGGTGTTTGTCAATTACGAGACCAAAGTAAGCATTTTGCTATATGCAAGCTATCACTCCTGCACATATAATACGCGTCACGCGATTTACTCAGCAGCGAATATAAAGCCCCTAAGGTAAAGTTGCTAGATTCAAAATGATGTCCATCCGTATTTGTTTTACAGCTTTGGCATTCTTTTTAAGTATAACCAAAATAGTTTGCGAAGTGGTGACGTGCTTAAGGCGTGCCGGTATTTGGCTTTCAACTTACAGCAGTTCATCATATTTGCAAACGAAGATCTCAATACATCAGAAATGTATGTAAAAAGCTTAATTTATTTGCACATAATTTAACGTGAGCACAGGCGTAGCCCAAAACGAAACAATAAGAAAAATGCCATTCTGTGCTCCTATTAACTTTTTTTAATTTAGACACGGAAAACACTGCCAATGCGAGCAGTGACTACACGACTTTGCAGGTCTATTGTAGCTGAGGATTTGTCCAGGGGTATTATTTATTTGTTTTTGTCTTTTGTGTTTGGTGTAGGTGTGTGGTACCCCAGAATACATAGCCCCAGAGGTGATCTTGAGGCAAGGCTATGGGAAGCCAGTAGACTGGTGGGCCATGGGTGTCATACTATATGAGTTCCTGGTCGGCTGTGTCCCCTTCTTTGGGGACACACCTGAAGAGCTGTTTGGCCAAGTTGTCAGTGGTGAGCAAAATGTGCCTCTTGCAGATCTCTAAATGAAATGGCATGTTGTAAATTTCTCTTCGAAAATAAGATATTTCAAAAGGTGCTCTAAACAAAATCCTCAACACAGGTCAGGTAAGGTTTATTTATACTGCCCTTAATCACATTACAGCATCAAATGGCTTCACAGGCCCACAGTTCACATGGAAATGAAATGCTATTACATGGAGCAGTTAGGGGTTAGGCATCTTGCTCAAGGCTCATGGCTGCTTACAGGTAACCCAACTCTGAGGTTCGAACCCACAACCTTCCGGCTAGGAGCCCAACACCTAGACTACTAGACAATCTTGCTTAATAGAGTGGTTTTCAAGCTTTTTAACCCATAAACCCTAAAAAGAAGTGTAGCACTTAATTTAATAGCATAACATAAACATACTTAAACAAGATTTAAAAAAAAATAAAAAGTTTCAAAAATACTAAATACAATACTGTAATAAAAATGGTTTCAGAAATAATTTCACACACCCGTGACTTAACACTCACGCACATACATAAAGAATAAGGACAGCAATGTGTAAATATTTGTTGTTAATCCTGTTAACATTAAACTGGGACACACAACAGGAAAACACACAATTTATAAGCACTAAGAAAACCCCACTAAAGCTATGCCTGTGGGCAAACACTAGGCCCCGCTGACGGCAATTTTGTTGTTAGTCATTTCTGGTTGGGATCCTCTGAGTCCCCTGTGTTTCCATTGTGGGCAGATGACATCATGTGGCCAGATGGAGATGATGCCTTACCTCATGAAGCCCAAGATATGATCACACGCCTTCTGAGACAGAGCCCTCTAGAGCGACTGGGAACAGGTACAGCGGAAGTCTTTGATTTTCTTGTGTACTTTTTTCCACTTAAGTCAACGTCTCTTCAGAGTGTAACTGGAGGTTTTCTGGGTGGCTATATTTAAATACTCCCCCTTGTTGCTGCTGTAGCTATTTATCAGAAGTGTGCGGGGGTTCCCTTGCAATTAGTTAAAGAAAAGTCTTCACTTTAGGGAGAGTGACGTTTTCCTCCACAGCCAGGTCAATGCTGGTCTCACTACACGAGACGTGGGAATGATGGTGGCTGTCATCATTGATACCAGCCACCATTAGCTGTACGTTTAGCATCATATATTTAAATTTGGTGGTTTTGACCATATAAATGGTTATTTTTAGGATTAACTAGTTCTTTACAAAAAATAGATTACATCTCAGTTATTGTTCAACATTGCAAATTTAATTGACCATACTAACATAACACTTGGTCACTGGAGATAGACAATTTGGCTGGACTGTGAAAAGATGGTGGTAGTAATTCATTACACTAAATTATGCTTTTTCTGTTTGGGGTGGGTCTAATATTTGACTGCTGATAAAATGGTTGGCCTGTAGGTGGCGCTTCAGAGGTGAAGCAGCACCCTTTCTTTCTGGGCTTGGACTGGAATGGCCTCCTGCGTCAGAAAGCTGAATTTATCCCTCAACTTGAGGCCGAGGACGACACTAGCTACTTTGACAGTAGGTGTATATACCAGCTCGCTAACACACAGAGCTCCTTGCAGTGGTTCTGCTGTGGCTTTCTGAAGAGTTCGTTTTGTTATTATATTTCATTGTTAACATTGTATTTTTAATCACATTCATGTAGGATTTAGCAGCAAAAAGAAGTTGTTCGTTACTTGGGCCCCCCCCCTCGTACATGGATGTGTGTGTACGGGAGGTCGTGGGCTATAAACTCCTTCTTCTGGGGTGCCATGGATTATAACGATAGTTTGTCTACATTATCTGTTATTGATGTCACAAGTGTTCTGCCCTGTGTGTTTTGACAGCTCGTTCAGAACGTTACCATCATTTGGCCTCTGATGAAGATGAGGAAACCAATGACGATGAATCTTCCCTGGAAATCAGACAGTTCTCCTCCTGGTCACATCGCTTCAGCAAGGTACACCAAGATTTATACGGTTAGCCTTGTAGGCTAGTAAGCTCCAAACCCAGCCTATCGCAGCTAAAGTCCCTCGTGTGTCACACGGTGCAGGTGTATAGCAGCACAGAGCACCTGGCCACCCCCTCCTTCCTGAGCTTCTCCTCCGACCGCAGTCACAGCGAAGACAAGGAGGATCGCTGGGACAGCGGGCGCCTCACGCCCTCCCCAAGCCCATCCCCCGGGCCGCCAGACTGCCAGCGGCAAGGCAGCGTGGAGCGCAGACACCCTGGGCACATCGGCAGGTAGGCTGCCACTACCGCAGTCCATGTGGCCGCTGTCTGTTCTTTTTCATTTGAAAGAGTACTCGGATTTTCTTTCTGGTCCACTTCAGCTCTGAAGGGGCCTCAGTCCTCTTTCTGTTCACAATATAGTTCCTCTGGAGCTCTCTGGTTATATAGGATAGCCTATATGTTCATCTTTGAAATGTGTTTGCTACCGTGGTGTAATGTGGGCTGGTATGTTTACAGGTATGTACTGTCTATTCTCTAATATAGTAATAATTATAGCTAATAAGTATTTAATACAGGCCTATAAGATATCAAAAGTGGGCGGTGCTAGCGATTCAGAAGCTGGAGCCAGTGTTCACCTTACTAGTATACGCCACGTTTTTTTGAGCGTCCCAGTGCAATAGCATGTGATCTGTCTGGAGGGATAAAATACAATGGCAAAAGGCGAAGCAGACCTGGAGCGCTTTGTGTTCACTGCGTTTCAGAGGGGTCTGAGTTCCTGAGTGTTCACATATATGCGCAAAAAATGCTGACTAATCGCTCTGAGTTCGTTTTGAGGGCTGAAAGGGACCAAGTGTGAACACACTCTAACACACCCTTCTCCTCGCTGGGGTTTGGCTAGCTGCCTTCGCCCCCGGGCCTCCTCAAGTTCCTCCCAGTCTGAGCGAAGCGCCAGCCCTCTGGTGATGAGCAGCACACACAGCCTGGAGACCATGCCCCGCTTCGCCTTCTCCACCGACGACGAGGGTAAGAGCATACGGCTGCCCCTTGCCAAAACACCTTTTTCACAGTGACCCAAAAGTGCTACCGAGGAGGGGTAAACTTCCTGGGTCCTGTCCTGTCTAAATGAAATGTTGAAGCCTGTCCACACAGGTGTTTTGACTTAATGTGGCTGATTAGACTTGTTCTCAGGCGTGGGTGTGTGCACACACTGCTTGTTCAGTCTTTTTTTTTTGTATATGCAATTTTTGCATTATAACTTCATCTAACTCAATCAGCCAAATAACCTGAGGTAAAAGTTGTGAGTTAAGATTTTCTCTGTTTACAGGCTAGACAGGAAGAATGTTTACCCCTCATCGGTAGCACTTCCTGGTCACTGTGACAAAGGCTAATTATATGTGCACTGAATACATTCTTGGCTGCAGTACTTATCTGACACTCCTACCTAGGGCAAAGACAAGACACTTTGTTGGCTGTTGTTAAAGGCCTTAAACCTGTTACTATGGCTGTAGTACTGGAGTTACTACTTGTCTTGGTCTTGCAGGTATTCTGACCTGGACTAGTCTCGGTCTTGACCATTGGTATTTTTTCTTTTATTGTATCTCATACTACAAAAAACACACTTTTTATTAAAAAAAAATCTCCATAATTTGTAGGGGCAGTATGGGTATCCCTGCTTGCTGTCTTCTGGTTTGACCTCATTTGTTTTTGTTTTGGACTCTACTAAGGTGGTCTGGACTAAAGCCCTACCTGTTACCTTGTTCTTATGTCTCTAAACCTTACAATAAATGTACTTGCTCTAATTGTTATTGTAGCATCTATGTAGAATAACAGTGCTAATGCTAATGCGTTTCAGCTGAGGTGGTGGTGTCTAACCTTCGAAGAATCAGGATTCGCAGCAACAGCACTGGAGCCAAACACTCTTCCCCCAAGGACCCCAGTGGGCCCCGGCGCTTTGGGAACCAGCTGGAAACACCAGACAGACAGCGGCTTCCCTGTGGTGGGAAGGTCCCCAAGTCAGCTTCAGTCTCAGCCCTGTCTCTCATCATTACTACAGGTTAGGTGTCACCTGGCATTTTTAGGAAATTGTTTATGGACATACATGGATAATCAGAAATGTAGTGAAACAAAATGTTAGTCGACAAATACAAATTAGCTACAGAAGTTAGCAAAATGTACAAGATGAGACTATGGTTTGAATTATACCATATATTCTGGACACTCATCCATCCAGTTGCAGTCGCAAACGATGGAATATTTCTCTTAGTGAAATCCTGTACCTGCAAATAACTAAAGAAAGTTTGACTCTGGTATTAAATGCTTTAAAGAAATCTCAATTTTGAAATACATTTTTAATACAGATCTGTACCATAGCTCAAAAGGGTCTATTAATGAGGGTGGAAACGATGGGTTTTCTTCTACGGGACTAGAGTACATTTGTCTGAACTAGTCATACACTAGTTATCATAAGTAAAATAATTTATTAACAGTGACATCGGCAGCCTCTAGAGCTAGATATGTTACTAAATACGTCGAGTAGCATTGCAAGATGGCATAATATGACATTCTTCAAGTTAAATCTCTAAGATCAATACATAATACAACGAAAGATCTAGAATAGACCCCTACCTTTGAATAGAAAGGCTAGGGGCAAGCTTATGGGAGTGCTATGAGGTAGAGAGGTCAGTATCTGAGGTATTCAGGTAGAGTCTGAGGAGGTAGGCACCCACTGTACTGTGACAGCACCGGGTAAATGTGTTAGGCGATATTGAGAAGAACGCGTTCCCCTACTCTGCCACTTCCAGACGACACGCCAGGTGGTCTCCAGCCCAGCCCCATCTCCCCCCGCTCCCTGTCCTCCAACCCGTCGTCCCGGGACTCGTCGCCCAGCCGGGATCTGTCCCTCAGCTTGACCAGCCTGAGGCCTCCCATCATCATCCACACCTCGGGGAAGAAGTATGGATTCACCCTGCAGGCCATCCGCGTCTACATGGGCGACAGCGACGTCTACACTGTGCACCACATGGTCTCGGTGAGCTCACTCCTCTAGTGATGTTTGAGTGGGTGCCATGGTGATGTAGGGGTTAGACACCTGTCAGGTTTCTGGTCCTAGTCCTGGTCTTCTCCAGGTACACATAGAGGTCCATTTGGATCGGTGAAATGCTGCCCAGGTACTAAGAAGAGTGAGAAATGCTTACATTTGCCTTTTTGTGTGTAAACGTGTGTGAAGTTTACTTGAATGCTGTATTTGGATAAGCCTGGACAGAACATTAGAGTGAATGAAAAGCTTCTTCTGACTGAATAGTGTTGCGTTTTGGGCTGTAACAGCAATTAGAGTAACATTAGGCATACTGTGCAACAGATTCGTAAAGCTTTACAATTCTGACTTGGTTGCACCCTTCACAAATAAGCATGTGGTGTCATAGATTTTGCACATTTTCAGAAAATGTCATTGTAGATGCAGACATTACACACACACTTCTGCGCTGGCGTGAGTGTGAGGGAGAGTGTGAAGTGTTAAATAGACACTAAATTGGTCTAGTAGAAAATCATGTCACACATCCTCTATGGTTTAAAACATTGCTCCTCAGGCAATTCTACAATGGTGATATCAAAGCAGATAATGGTTTCTCCCCTATTTAAATTCTCGTTACATTACTCCAAAATGGAATAAATTGAATGCGTCAACCCTTTACGGCAACAATTTTGTAAGCAAAAGTTTAAACTACCTTGTACCTCACTCTCAGGGCTGTTTTGTATGTGGGGGTGTCATTTATTTTAAATGGAGGGTGTGAAGCACTTCCCTTTATATATGTGTATGTTCCTGCTGTCACAGAGTGTGGAGGAGGGCAGCCCCGCCCATGAGGCAGGTCTTAGGGCTGGAGATCTCATCACCCACGTCAACGGAGAGTCTGTCCAAGGCCTGGTCCATCCTGAAATGATAGAGCTTCTGCTGAAGGTGAAGTCACCGACTCACCCTTTTGAGCAGCTCTATGGGCAGTTTGTTCAGTGTGGTTTTGTGCAATTTACCTATTTAATTTAGTTTGTTGTGTAATATTATTAGGGTCAATTTATATCGTGCATTATGCTAATGTTATCAAAATTCTACACACCTTTATTGAATTTGCAGCTTTTAACAACTGTGTGTGTGTGTGTCTGTGTAATTGTAGAAGTCAAGTCAAGAATCTTTAGAGCTTTATTTGGGTCACAGTATCAACGGTATATTTTTGTCTTTTAGAGTGGCAACAAGGTTACACTTCAGACCACAGCACTTGAGAACACGTCAATCAAAGTTGGTCCTGCTCGAAAGACCAAACACAAGGGCAAGATGGCCCGCCGCTGTAAGAAGAGCAAACGGAGGGACACCCACGACAGGTGAGAATAGCCCGCACTAGAGTACACCTTATTGACCTCCGTGGGAATTAATTTCCTTTGAATTTGTCTCCATGGGGAAATAATAAAGTGCAAGCCAATTTAGCTATTGTTCTTTTACTCGTACTCCCTCTAGTGTTGGTCAGAGATTACTGCACATCCTTTTTGAGCAGCGACCAATGTTCATTTTGTACAACCTCCCTCGATCAAATGCGTGTGTTTAACACGTGCCATGCAAGCTATAAACCATAGCATGACCCATACAGTGTGCGACCCTGTGCATGCACAAGGAGGCTCACGGACTATCTATCTTCTCTGTTAATAGCTTTAATTCTAAATCGATTCTAAACAACAATGAGCACTATTGGAAAATGCATCTGTATTTTATAAATGAAAAGTCCTGAAATCATCCCCCAACGGCTTGGGTCTCGCCCGCACACTTTGAAACCCACTGCCCTCCACACTTCACTATACCCTGAATGGTTCCGTGTGTAGCGTTGTGGGGCCCACAGTAATGAAGGAAGCCAGTGGTAATGCCCTTGTGCCGACTCCCTCCCCCAGGCGTCGGAGCGTACTGAAGAAGCTCTCCAAGCAGAGCACGGTGATGCACAGCAGCCGCAGTTTCTCCTCGGGGCTCCATCACTCCGTCTCCTCCAGTGAGAGTCTGCCAGGCTCCCCGACGCACAGCCTGTCCCCCGGGCCCTCCACGCCCTGCCGCAGCCCTGCCCCTGATCACCAGGCCCCAGGTCAGACCCGTAGGCCCCTGGCTGAGCATTGATTTCAAATGGAGAAGATGCATTTGAAATAAATGTGTTTATGTGCATGTGTCACATAAACATAATATGAAGATTAATGAATATAATTCCAAATATGTTTTGCAGGTGATTAATTAGAAATCAGCATTATTCTTTAGGGTATATTTAGAATATGGCAGTATATTAGGGCTCCACGATATATCGTTTCCCCATCGTCATCGCGATGTGCGCATACGCAATAGTGACATCGCAGGACGTGCAATGTTAACCTCTTCATCCCGGGTCGCCCTTCCCCCTCTCCCAAACAATGAAGCCATTTAACCGTGTGAAAACAGTCATGTGACACACCATAATTCCAACCCTAAACAAATAAATAAGCATATGGTAAACCTTTATGCACACGCGCTAAAAGTTTGTAAACATCGTAAAAAAATTTTTTTACGCCATCTACACAAACGTGTCTGGATCTAAAATGCAATCGCACTGCATTGAAAGCCTGTTAGATTCATTTGATTGGTTGTGAGGTTTAAATAGAGGTGTCGCATGTAAAAATTTACCAATAGGTTGTCGAGATAGCACTGTAATGCATTTCTATGGCAGTGTGCACCTTTTCATATCGCAATATATATCTCGCAGTTTTTTTCCAATATCGTGCAGCCCTACAGTATATGAATAATGCTGTCTTTGGCGTGGGTTCTATCATGTTGGTCTATCATGTTTGTTACACGTAGATTGATGTAGCTTGTTGCCCTGACGCGGGTGGTCCTAACTGTGTTCCCAGACACCATCTCCCCCCAGAGCACCTCCCCCTGCTCCAGTTCGCCCAGCTCCCCGGCGGCCCACATCCGGCCCAGCTCCCTCCACGGCCTGGGCTCCAAGCTCAGCACGCAGCGCTACACCAAGGTGGGCCGCCGCAAGTCCACCAGCAGCATCCCCCCCTCCCCCCTGGCCTGCACCACCACCACCACCACCCCCTCCTCCTCCTCCACCACCACCCAGCCTCTGTCCCCGCAGCGCTCGCCCTCCCCCCTGCCGGGCCTCGCCAAGACGCTGCAGGCCTACCACGCCAAGACCCTGTCCCCCCCCACCATTGTGCGCCACATGGTGCGCCCCCGCAGCGCCGAGCCGCCCCGCTCCCCCCTGCTCAAGAGGGTGCAGTCGGCGGAGAAGCTGTCCGCCGCCTACCACGCCGACAAGAAGTCCTACGCCCCCCGCAGGCACACGCTGGAAGTGCCCCTGTACGGCGAGGGCGAGCTGCTCGGCGACGCGGAGACGGAGGGGGCGTGCGGAGGCCCCTACCTGGGCGCGGACCACGGCCGTCTGGGGGGCTACATGGGGGGCCAGAGGCTGCGGGACTGCGCGGCGGAGCGCTCGGAGCAGCTGGTGGTGATGCGCAAGCTCAACCTGTCCGAGCGCCGCGACTCCTTCAAGAAGCAGGAGGCCGTGCAGGAGGTGAGCTTCGACGAGCCCGAGGAGAAGTCCGGCCCCACGGTGACCGTGACTGGCCCCGCGCCGGGGGGCAGACCCCAGCAGCAGCAGCAGCACCGCGCGGCCTGGCTGGGCGCCCGCTCCCAGTCCAGCGAGGATGTGGAGCTCGAGGTGCCCCCGGTGAGGAGGCTCACCCTGGTGCCGCAGATCGCCGTGCAGGCGTCCACGGAGAGCGAGGAGCAGGACGAGTGGGAGGTGTGTTCGGATGGGGAGGAGGACACCTGCGAGTCCGTGGTGAACATCACCGTGTCGCATCCCGCCACTGGAAACGCAACGTACAGGGGTGGGGCGAAGTCACAGAAAGGTCACCTTTAAAAAGTGACAGTTGGTGACTCACTTTTACTGTGGCGTCTTTTTCCGTTTTCCTGCAACTGTGACAGTATGTAACCGTTGAAGGGGAAATTGCTGCTGTCATCTGAGACGGGCATGAAATCAGTATCTCACACATATTTTAGTGTTTCGAGGAAACTTGAAGTTTGTTTTTACTGTAAATATTTGACTCCAGGAACTGCACACTGTTCCTGGTCTTATTTATTACATTTGTATGTCTTGGTTAAATGTTAGTGGGACAATGAGGGATGTTGGTAAAATGGGCTGCTCAAACATGCTATGTTTTCATACAGCATGGTTTTATGTCTTTTGACTCGATTTTTCTATAAATGTCTATTTTTTAAATGAAATGTTATGGTACAGACTAGTTTGATAATGGGTAGCATTACTTGTCTAAGGACCAAAAGGCACAAAGGTCAGTCGTTTTTTTTTTATGACAACGATTTCTAACGTAGAAATGAGCAGTGTTGTACTGCAATGGGCCTGATCTGAACAAAACTAACAATAAGGGCCTTCAGTGCGAGGTAATTTAACTTAACTATTTACAGTGGAACACTACCTGGTGCATCACTTGTTTACAAATAGAAGTTACTTGAAGATGGTCTTGATGAAACTATGGTGTTATGTGCCGTGATGTCAGTGTCATCTTTTCCAAGCCAAATTTGATGACGTATGTCTTATTCAGTTTCAATCAGTTTCCTCATTTGCGATCTTAACTTTATTTTTCAGTATACAAATAATTAGATATTGATAACTGGATGCAATTAGTTGATTATAATTAGTGTTTGTGTTCTGGACACTAACGTGATATACTCTGTAGCTTTTTGGTGTACAGTTTGATACCATGTGCCACAGAGTCTGATATTTATGATATCTTGTAATTGAAAGTGATTTTTACCTGCGTTGTCAGACACTGCTACACCATTGCCGTGAGACTTTTTTTTTTTTTTTTTTTTTTTTTAACTCCAGTAATTAAGCATGGGTTTTACAGGACAATCACAGAGCAGCCAAGTTGAGCCTTTTTTAGGAATAGTGACTATATATAGAGCAAATAACATGGCTAAAAAACATAATTTGTTTCTTCTTTTTTTTCGTTTTGTGGGGAAATAAATCTGTTTTTCTTCCCTCAATGCCAACTTGATTATAAAGTTTGCATTTAATGCCCACACATATTTGACATAGAAACTAGCTTTTGTGTATTCAAATGTGCATGCGAGAGGCACCAAGACTAAAATAACCATTCCGATTTAATGTACTATGTAGTGATGTTTACATTAGGAGGTTTTGAAGTGCACTAACACAGAAAGGTAAACTGAAAACAGTTATGGGACACTCTCACACCTTTCAATCCAAACCCAGGTCTTTATTTGAAGGGATGATTTTAAGTGTTTGTATTGTACATATTTCTATGTATAAATTAATGAGACTGTGTTAATAAATCCAAATGCATTATTGGTATTGAATGGACAATATGCACACTAACTTTATTGCATCACGTTTTAGGAACTGTGAACTTTGAACTTAAAGAATGGGCTTTACAGATGTCCAAATTGGAGACATGTATGTGGCATTGAGAGCAGTATTTTTCATCCAGTAGGAAATGTATGCACTATGTTTCCATGCTAACAAAATGGCTCTTGCAGTTGACTGTCCTACCTGTCGATGGCTGTTGTACTGGCTTTATCTGAGCCTTTAATTTGTTTAGACAGTGCTTGATGCATTTTGATTCCTCATTGTAATCCTAAAAAAAAATTGTCTCAAGGATATTTTTCACAGTGGAATTTTATTGAATAAGTAAATTGTTGCAAAGAAAAACGTAGATGGAGTCTGTCAGAATTGTTTACAATGAACAAATGTTCCTATTTACAAACCTGTTTTATATTCTCTGTTTCTGTATGACAAACTTGCGCTTTGATACTATGGTAGAAAAGTACAGATGTAGGAATTACATATCATTTCGTTAAATCTTCCACGAGGGCAAATGGGCATCTTTAACTACTGTACATGTGCACATGTTGGTTATTCTGCTCATTGCATGCTGCATGAAATAAGCACACATCTGTAATACTTGACTGCATGGTATACTGGCAGTATGGCTGTGTGTTCTCTTGTGCATCAAGTAAAATTTGTACATCTGTTTTACTCAAATGAACTTGCATTACACTGGTGTTTATTTGTAAATGTACTCCGGTATTATTAACATGACCATCTTTATTCATGTTGCACTTTTTTTTTAGGCAAAAATGTAACACATTCGGTTAAGAAAGCATAACATAAAGCAATAAAATAACGCTTGATAAAGGAATTGAAGTTGATATAAGATAATTAAGTAATTTGAAGTCGTACTCGTACAGAAAGAAATAGGACAGAAATTACCTATTTAGAAGTTCAGATCAAATAAACTTTACTTAACCAATGTCTGAAAAGTGGGGTTTGTTTAAATTATGTTTAAAACCTTCAACTAATTTGGATCCAACTGGACAACGACCAATAATTCCAATGTCACCAATTATCTAATCTTCAGTGGACCACTAGATGGCGACGTGAATTAACTTACAGTATGTTTATTCGAATTTGGCCTATACAGAAAATACATTTGGCTGTGATTATTTGGTAAGTAGTTGTTTTAACAGTCAAGTCATATTTAAGAGTTACGAGTTAAGTCATATTTAATAATAAAATCTTTTTTCTTATTTACTAGCCCTCGATGGCCCCACCAATTTGCAAAGGGTAAGGGACAGACCATGCCAGTAGCTTTAGAGCACCGCTAGACAATCGCATGCACAAAGGCGCCCTTCTCTGCTGTGCATAAAAATAGATATACAAATACAAGGCGGTGGTGTTTCCACTATTTTACTTTATTCTGCTATGAAGCAGACCCCTAGCGACTGATACATATGGCTATACATTACTCAGGTGAGTATTTCAAAAGTCGTAGCAGGGTAAATGTCAACGTTGCAAGTATAGCCTACTGTATTGTTTTACGGGTTTTTAAAGTGCATAAAATCCATAACCGGATAAATTGCACGCTTGCCATTGTTAAAGGGTTCCACAAAGCGTGTTTTTTGAGTTATACATGTGTTGAAATGAAACGCATTATTTCAACGTTTTTAGAACGGCATAGTGCATAAAACCCCGCAGAAAATCAACTTTGTACTGCCATTATTTGCAGCTTTGGTCCCAGTTTTGTCGTGACTACAAAAGCAAATTAATCAGATGAGGAGAAATTTGTTGCCGTCCCAAGGTAAGAGGATCCACCCATTAACAGACTTCAGGTAAGATAATGCAAAATCAAGACATGCTTCACATGTATACTGTTGCAAAGCTTGGTGGTCAAAATGTTGGATTCCCAACCAAAAGGTGGCTGGTTGAACACGTTAGTTATATGGCTGAGGGATCCAGTTGGATTCTGAAGAGGTGTGCCTCGAGTCTCCTGCCAAAGCTGGGCAATGACCGAAAATTATTGTTTGAGTTGTCAATTTCCTAACCCGAAAGCATGTACATACCTTCAGTAACACATTTAAAAGGAGTGTATTTTAATCTATATATTAAACTTATATTTTAAGTTAAAAGAGCCCTTCATTCAATGAAATAAACAACCACAGCAACCAAAACCACAAACTAGTAGAGCCAGTATTCTCCAAAATGTCTTTATTTAGCAGCCTTGTTTGTTATCATTAATTTCAATCATTAAAGCAGTTTAACCTGCTTAAATTCACAAGATTATGCACAATTCCTGGATCTAAATACAGTAATAATGCTAATAATAATAATAAATTAGTTGTGACTAATCAGAGATCAGAAAGTAGGCAAATAATCTGTTTTTCCGTACATTGCCTCAATTCAGTTCTACTGGTTTGGTATATTGTGTACAAGGGCATGAAGATAATTTTTGTCTACAGTGCTTTGATTACATTTTTTTAGCCAATTAACCTACTTCCACGCCACTTCTCCTGTAAACATCATCTTTGAAGTGAAATGTAGCGCTAATGTTTTAGGGGTCAGAGGTTCCCACTGCCTGGATACATACATTCTAATATTAGAACGTTTCCTTGATTTGTTAGCAGAATCTCAGCTGATTCCCCTCCACATGGCAACAAACCGCCCAATAGGATTTCAGGAGACCACTAAGCCTATGACTAAGCCCCTCATTCTGTGTAGCAACAGTGGCTTCCCTCCATCATTTATTTATTTATTTATGATGCCCCCCACTCCCATCCCCCTGACTCATTCTAATGTTCATGTGTTGAAAATAGTTAGCATTGTAAGAATAATCCTTCTTCTTTTGGCTGCAAAACCTTTGATGGCATTGTTTTAGACATTTACCTTATGCACTCTTATCTTTGTAGGTTTTTCCCCCTGGCAGGACTCTAAAAGTAAGAAAATGTCTCGGAACGTGCTTGATTTTTCTGAAGGAGATATGTCTGCCAATCGGAGTTGGCGTTGCGTCACGGACAAGAGTGCCAGTCCGAGAGGACAGAAGAAGAATTTTTACAGATGGAGGACGCGGGAACGCGACAGGAGTGGAGGACGTTGGATGGCGTGATGACCTAGGCCTGTGGTTGGTTCGTTTCGTGCCACGTATCTGTCTGGGTGAATCCTTCTCCACTTTATGGAGGTCGGCTGTCCTGCAGCTCCTGTCTCGGTCCAGGTAGGCAAGAGTTGTCTTGTGCCGAATGTCAAAGAATATTTTACTTTCAGGTTGGATTTTATCTAGAAGGAATTCTGCATTCAAAGTTCTCTGCATGTGAAGTGGCCAGGTCTCTGCGTCGGGTGGGAAACCTGAAGGCGTAGAGCAATATGGCGTAAACCATCCATCCTATTTGTATTCTCCTTTCGATAAAAGAGACGCCATGTCAAACTCGCACCAAAGTCATGGTTGCAGAAACAACAATGATGGAGAAGTCAGTTAAGTCGGTTGGATTTTGGTCATTGTAGATTTCTGGGAGAATATGAGTTATTGGGAGAATATGTTGCTTTCAAAACTGCTGTGTTCTAAACTGCGTGTAAAATACGAGAGAGAGATTGTATTACTTTTATAATTAAATTACTAGAAGACAAAACTCTAGCAGAGATATTTTGTTTGTATTTTCACCACGCCATATCTAAATAATATACAGCACTATGTTGTTGATTTTAACTTGGAAAACAATTTTCCATGCCTTAAGTCCCCGTCTGTGGTTGAGACTAGTCTTGGCCCGCCACTGCCACTTTGATACACTGAAAATTTGTTGAAAGATTATGCAATTTTAATTCTAGTGTATGACAAATTATTGACTTTTTAAATGAATAAAATGCACAAATGTATAACCTAAGAAGATATTGAAGTCAAACTGAAATGTATATACATCATAACTGTATTTGGTGAAGAAATTAAAATTATGTATTTATCTGCAGCACCACCTATATTGACAGGCATGATCATGATCATCATCATCATCATCGATTTCAATCAGATTAAAATATTTCAGTTTGGGCGGGCATAAAAGTCCTCTTTTACTGAGAGACAGTAATGTTACTGGCAAGATAGCTAGCTTCAACCGAATTCTAAGCAGAATGCAAAATGTACCAGCAAATCTCTTGATCAGTAACTTCCAGACTGGACAGTTCACCATATATCTCTGCTTGTTGGATAATAAAAACTGTCATGTATTTATTCCTTTCTGAAGCACTAAACTCACTACCCTGCATACAAGGGAGCTGATTAAGGCAATGACATACTACAGTACTTTGTATTATCAGCGCTGATATCACAGTCGCTAGCTTGATGTTCACAAAAATATTGTAGTTTCAGTGAGACTCCATTGGCTGATGGGGAATATCTCTGAAATCGTCCGAGCAAATACATACAAGCACATGAGGAATGATTGGCCGTGTTTACTTCAATAAGTGAAACATACGTGCAGCAGTAGCCTGCCGTACAACCGTTCTACACAGCTTCAGCTGTGGCCAATTGTCCGTTTATAGCATGTGAACTTTGAAGACGTTATCCTAGCCTCTAGCATCCATCTCCTTAACCTCAGTAAAAACCTAGCTGGGCCGTTTACTGTAGTTCCTGCTGATAAAATGGCTGCTGAGCGTTTCCAGTAACATCCCCAGAATCTTTTTATCACAGGGATGGGATGAGAAGCGCTCCGAGCACCGTGCCTTGACTGTAGGCATCAACGAGCACACCCATCAGTAAAGGGGCGGCCCTGGGGCTTTTGCTCATTCTGTAGCGCCTGTGATGATGTCACCACCTTCTGACCAATCACAACAGCAGACAGAACTACCAGCTACCTCCAGGCCTGAGCCTTCATCTGCACAACTAGGTAAAGTTATTGTAAAAAAAAAAAAAAGGGAAAATATTTAATTTAAATGATTTAAAAAGGTGGATTTGTAGTACTCAAAACTCGCTATTTCAGTTTGTAAGATTTAAAGCCCATGTTGAAAGCTCTCCCAGTCTTTTAAACTATTGGTTTTCTAACCTATATGACACAGAGTGACAAGTACAGCATTGTAAGAATTACCTTTCATTAGTACATTTGTCTCAGTGGATTGGTCCAGACAACATATAATACCAATACAGCATATACAGACGGTAAACCTAACTAGCTGTAGAGCTAAACACAAAAACTGAACTGCATTCACACTGGAATGGAGCGGAGCGATGCGCTGACATTTAAAACTTGATGCTGGGGGTTTCTAGTCAGGCAAGCTGTGGTCAAGCTTTGCTATGCACAGACACTGGGTTAATGAGTTCACATTCTCTGTCATTTTGTCTGCACCAGCGATTTAATGCATCTTTAAACATGCCATTGCCAAGTGCTGAAGGGATGATTTAGATTTACTCTGTCTTCACGCACACATGCATGTATGCATGCTCGCCCACACTTAAACAGAGATGTGAGCGCACATACTGTACATAATACTTGAAATACTTGAAAAATGCCTGGCGGACAGATTCTCACCTTTCCCTTGGCCCATATCCCCATGGCAACGCCCCCCCCCCCCCCACATACTCACAATAAACACAGATCCACTTGTACATGAGCTCGACAAGTCTATCCAGAGAGCAAGCTGGCAGGCAGGCCGGTGGTGGGGGGCAAGTCCTGGCAGACAGCTGTTGTTTGCAGGGCGAGGCGTGGCGAGACCAGCCGGAAATCAGCACCCAGTCTAGCTGAGAGAACCTGAGCGCTAGGGGATCGCTTGGTCTGGTATTTTAGGCACTCAGACAGTGTCACCTGTCACTGGACTAGTCTGGACAGTGTCTGGCAGATGGTGAAAGACCCAGCAAACGCAACCGTACCTCCCACTAGGTTTCATGCCAGAGCACAAACAGTGTGCACATGTTTGTCAGTGGCACCGTGCTGTACAGTCTGGATGGAGGTTATAGTTGGCGGAGGTGGTGAATGACCCAGGGCTGTGTGCTGTTCTCCGGCTGTTTTTTTCCACAAGTCTCCGAGCCTGAGATGGGCCGATGTGACTCCCTGGTTCTGTCTTCCGCCCCAGCATTCCTACAGGAGCGTCTCTCCCCTATTCTTCCTGAAAACGTGTCTTCTGCCCTGAGGAACGCCGTGTCAGAGGATCTAGGTACATTGTACGGCATGTCTCTGTGTACCCTGTTGAGGGAAGGTAAGCAATGTGGCCAATGGGGGGTTACTTAAAGGAAGCTAAGACTGCACTCCAACATGACTAAATGGAGTTATACTAGGAAACGTATGCGAGTGTCACTAATTACCAACTATTTTTCTATTTTACAAAGTTAAGATTTGGTTGGTTGAAGTTGAGTTTCAAGGCAGTTATTTCTGAAAGCTACGTGTGGGGATGTATGAAACAACAAAGAAACATAAGGAACAAACCATTTCAGGAAATTCTTCTCCACACAGTTTTCAGGCTATGTTGGTTTGATATCCTTTTTTTAACCATAACATGTTAAAATTAAAATACTAATACTGCAAGTTTTTGTCGCCTTTAACAGCATTTCCACTGAAACTCAACATACCTGAAACCATGGCAACATCTAATTCCAGTCTAGAGGACAACCAGCTATATGCTGCAGAGTGGTATTGGGGTGATATCTCAAGGTATCTATTAAACCAATAATTTATTTATTATATATATTGATAATATGCCACACATACTGTATCCCCCCAACTGTCTTGACCAGACAGTAGTTGTGAAATAAAACACAACTTAATTTAGCACTCGCAGTGCACATTTAACATGTTGTTTTACTGTGTATATATATTTATACTTGGCAGTCGATTTATTATTTTAAATATTTTGTGTGTACATTTTTGCTATTTTGCTATTTTATATGTGTTCCTCGCATGTGCAAATATATTTTTTAGATGAAACGGACTAATTTTAGCTTCCTCTGAATTTATTTAGGCTTCGTGGTAACCTCCTCCGCTCTCTATAACAATTAGTATTTAATTAGTGATTTTTATGGGGGGTTTTTTTTCCCAGAGAGGAAGTGAACAAGATGATGAAAGACAAACCTGATGGCACGTTTCTGGTTAGAGATGCTTCCAGTAAAGTTAAAGGAGAATATACACTGACTCTCAGGTGAAATATGCACTCACTCAAACTAAACACGCACTCTGTGTGTTCTGTGTTCTTTATGGGCCGACTATCTTGTTTTCTTGTTTAGTTGATTGCTTTCTAATATTGACTTGTCAGGAAAGAGGGCAACAACAGGCTGATTAGGATCCTCCATCGCGGAGGCAGATATGGCTTCTCTGAGCCGCTGGCCTTCCCCTCTGTGATAGACCTGATTCAGCATCACCACAACCGGTCCCTGGCCCAGTATAACTCTACACTGGACACACAGCTACTCTATCCTGTCTCCAGATACCAGCAGGTTGGCCTCTGGTGCTTTCAGCTACACAAAAAGGCTTTCCAACTGCTCAGCTTTTACCGCTGTTTAGCCAGCACTCTTTCCAGGAGCCTTAGGGGAATAAACAGGCAGGAGTTAAGTGTCTGGAGTTACATGACTTTCAAATGACACTGACTGTAAAGAACATCAATTAAACATATGTAAAATGTTTGTGGCGATATGAAAATAATCAAAGGCATAATTCCCACACATGGTTTCAGTGATTAGCCAAACCGTGAAGTCTGTGGTGTGTGGTAGGAGTAAAAACCTGTATACATTGTCAGCTAAATGGTACATGATCATGATCCTTCTTGTTTGTTATTGGGGTGTCTGTCAGGTGGAGAAAGACATCAGTGCCGAGGCAGTGGCAGACCAGCTGAGGATTTACCAGGAGAGGAGCCGAGAGTACGACCTGCTCTGCAAGGAATTCACACACACCTCCCAGGTATAAAATGAATCTGCTACAAAATGCTTTGACAGACAATTTCATAGCAGCATAGCATAGCAGACAATTTCAATACAGAGTCACCTCTGTATTGTGCTATAGGGTTAAAGAGCCACATTAAAATGCAATAAAAAAAAAGAAAAATAGGCAATAAATACTAATTAAGATAACTAGCTGAAAATAAAAGTGCAACCATGAGAATGCTAATAATGTTTCCAGTTCTGTATTTATCATGGTCATGTTGGTGAGTGTTTACCTGTAGCTGTTACCATGCCCTCTAGGAGCTGCAGGCCAAGCGGACGGCTATTGAGGCTTTCACTGAAAGCATCCGCATCTTTGAGGAGCAGTGTGAGCGGCAGGAGCACTACGGCAAGGAATACATCGACATGTTCCTGACCAGTGGCAACACAGCAGAGACGGAGAAGTGCGCTTGTTTCACACACATGCACACAACACATGCACAGCCAGTGAGACATACTGTAGACGCATATGAACACACACACACACATACACACACACACACATACGCGCACACTATTATCAACCACTTGTAAACATGCGCCACACAGTTGCATACACAACACATTAACGTACCAAATAGACCCACACATACACAGCTTTTGTATGCGATACAGATTTTAGTGGAAAGTTCTATGTAGAATCATGCTTTATATACAGTTGAGTCTTGAGAATGTGGAGCACAAGGGCATAAAGAATAGTTGGTTTGACTAGAAAAGATGGTGGTGCCTTTTAATTAAGTTTAGTAGTCAGGTGCAACTTCACCCTTTTTCATTTTATGCTGTTTATTGCCCTATTTTCTTCCCATTTTTTTCTTTTTTATGATGTCTTTTTATGCCACATTTAAAGCACTTTTAATGCAGTGTTTCTTAGACTAGACAGGCGTACGCATGCCCCTAGGGGTACTTGAAGGTACTACAGTCTACTAATTTGATAACAATAATAATGAAAAGAGCACTGATATATTTAACTGTTTACATATTTGAACAACCTTTAAAATGTAGTATTTTTTTTTCTCATCATCAAATCATTGTGGTTCTTTCCTTGTTCCTTTCTTGTAATGAAAAAAAATCTTCTGACAGGTAAGGGGTTATTTGGCTTGGAATAAATGAAGCCAAAAAAGCTTGAGAACCACTGGCCTGGTGTATGAAATGTGCTGTGCCTTTCCTCCTCTCCTCCCAGGGTGCTGAATAGTCCTGAGGAGCTGCAGTCTCGGGTGGAGGAGATCCACAACATCAGGAGAAGGTTGGAGGAGGAGCTGAGGAGCGAGACGTTGGCCAACATGCAGATGGACAGGCAGATGAATGTCCTGCAAGCTGAACTGGGCCATCTCAGGAAGATCCGGGATCAGTACCTGCTGTATGTTTTATGATCAGGTTTATCTCCAGAGCCAATAATGGCGGTTACAGTACGTTGGACATTGATGTTTATACTGCTATCAGCTTCAAAGGATTAACGTGTTCTTTGAGAATTTTCCTATTCACAATATTTGGTAAACTATATATATTGATGTCAGTGCACTAAAAATATAGATGTTTTTTTACATAGGTGTTAATCTTTATCTTTCATGGGGCTTATATGGGGCCTATAAATCAACCTAATGCTGGTGTTTTTTTAGACAATTGTAGAACATTGTTTTCTAAACATTGACATCGGTGTGTGCAATGACCCATGGGACGTGTTGCAGGTGGCTCACCCAGCAGGGCCCGAGTCCCATCAGTGACCGGCTTGGAATCAAGAGCGAAGACGAAGAGTAAGTATCTATGGCAAGCCAAAGCTGCAAAAAAGCCGTAGAATACAGCGTCCAAACTGCCACATCGCCACTTCGGTAACATACAACGCCGTAAAATGCACGAAATGAACGCTTTCCCATCCTAATGAAGGTCTTTAAGAGCGGCTCTCTAGGACCTATTTATATAGGGAGGAGGGAGGGGAGGTGTTCTGCGTAATTGCGGAGGATGGATACAGTATTTGCCTGTTCTCCTTTTTACACCTTATGTTATTGCGGCATAAAAGGCGATGTAGTGGCAGTTTGGATTCTGTATTTTATGGCATTTTAATGATAAAACGTGTTAGAATAGTGAGGACATTTTGCAGCTTTGGCTTTCCATAAGTATCATCACCATTGTGTATCTATTATAAAGTATGTGTTAGTTTATTATTTCACACTAGCACTATTGTGCACGTGTGCGTAAATAGGCCTAATCTGACGTTCCATTCCCCACCCTGCAGCCCGTATACCATGGTGGATGCTGTGGATGGTGCTGGTGGAGCACACGGTGATGAGCGGGCGTGGTACGCAGGTGCTATGAGGCGGGCGGAGGCAGAGGCTCTGCTGAAGGGGAGGAGGGACGGAACCTTCCTGGTCAGAGAAAGCGAGACACGGAGGGGCTCTCTGGCCTGCTCTGTAGTGTGAGTGCACACCGATCACACTTCAACACAACCTGGATAAAGCATCCTCGATTGCCTTATAGCGCCCCCAGAACCCCCTAAGGCGCGGGAGGGACATAACCCCAGTGAGAATGGACCAATGAATGCTTTTGTGTTAATCTACTTATAGAACTAATGGATAGATTAAAAAACCACTTCTATACACGTGACCACGCTGTAACGTTTAAACATGACAGGGAGTTGCTAACATGTGGCCTGTTTTACATGTGTAGGGTGGACGGGACTGCCAAGCACTGTGTAATCTATAGGACGGCCACAGGCTATGGCTTCACGGAGCCCTACAACCTCCACTCCTCTCTGAGAGAACTGGTTCTGCACTACAGAGACACCTCACTAGTCCAACACAACCAGCAACTGAATGTAACCCTGGCCTGGCCCGCCCTCGTCCAGCAGTCCAGCTGAGACACACCAGCACAGCACCCTGAGTAGGGTTTTGTCAAAGCTGCACATAAACTCATACCAATATTGGATTTCCGGTCAACACCATACAAGGTGATTGTACAGTAGTGACAGCAGAATTCCTGGACATATTTTAACAGGGATACAAAAGATGCATAATGACACACTAACAGTGAAATTGTAATACCAGCAGCAGAGAGTTTTTACAAATGATAAAAATCTGATAATATGTCAGAAATTCAAACAGATTAGATTATCTGCTCTGTTTTCATACAATGCTATGGCTTTCCTTGGGTACCTTGGGTTGATACCAACCAGGTTGACTATGGTCATATGGTTTACTACTGTTGGCAATTTTGAAGAATGCGCAAAAAGATGAAAGAGAACTGGTGCTCCACCTGAAACTTATCATATGCAGGAAGGTGTTCCCTACCTGTCTAAACAAATCAGAGTCACATCAGAGTCTTGGTTACATACTGTATATACTGTAAGTTTGAGGAACTGGGAGGGTTTAGTCCAAAAAAAGGAAAGCTGAACTCAGGATGGGAGCCCACTCCTCAGCACAGGGACATTATGGGTAATGCACACGTTGCACACACACCAGCACTTTATCTAAACTACAATGCAAATACAATCATGGGCGAGCCCAGGACACATGCAGTATGTGAACACTTTTTAGGAATATTTGTGACAAATGGGTCATGAAAACAAATGACTGTTTCAAATAAATTCCAAAAAACATTGCCATTTATTTAACCAATAATGCAACCATGATTTTGAACAGCATTTTGCAGTGAGTTATTCACAGGTTTTATGTAAAGTACTGTAGTGACAAACAATACAATATATGTAAATCGTGAGATTACAAAGCTGCTTTGTGGGTGCACAAGATCTGCCGCTACCATTATGAAGGAATTGTTAGCGCTACATTGTGGAGATTATGGGTCAAGCAAGTCTGTGACCATAAGCTATGTTGTAGTTTTTTATTTTTAGGGTTACCATAGTAATCCGATGCTGCAGTAAGATTTGACAGGAGTGAGTTATGTTATGTAGAAGATCTCCTATCAAACGTTGCACTTTCTAGATATTGTATGTACTGTAGCCAAGTGGGTAGGATCCTGGATGAAATAGTTTATTGTTCAAGTGCCTTTAAATGGTTTCCTGTTCCGCACGTTTCACTATATTTCTGTGTATTTGAATCAGTGTTTGGATAGGAAATTACTTAGAAACATAAGGTTGGTTGGTTTTCTTCCGTTTGATTGCTCACTGATCATATGTATGGGCCAGTAAAATTGTCCCTGTCCTAATTGACAAAACTTTAATACAATTATTAATTATTATTATTAATTAATTATTTTAATGTTGTGCAGTATAATAATTATGTGTTATCTATTAGAATGTGCTGGATGGTGGAAATGAATCAATAGAGACACCTTTTACCGTTCCTCGCTGAATGAAAGCGGGTCATTTCAGTTTGCAGATCAGTTCAAACCACAGTCACTCCAAACCATGAAAGGCTGAACACCTAGAGTTTATAGTTAAAGCGTAGCATTTGCACTGAAATATGTTATGGAACTTATGTGGTGTTTATTGTGGAAGGTTTGTTATAAGGGATAGGGAGTTTGGTTTGGTAAGCAATTTGGTCACTGTGCAAAATTGGTGTACAATCAATATAATGCTTCTAAAACCATCCTTATTTTCGTCTTTAATTGTTTTGCATGTACCTGCACCTGTCACTTTTTTCAAATAACATGTCTTGTCTAAAAATGGCACAGGGTTTCTTTTGAATTTGTAGCATTAGAGACTTTTAGAAGTAACTTGATAATTTCTGTTTAAGATACTTTGGGATCCTATCTCAATATGTAAAAAATATAATGTGATATAGTCTTTTGTGTATATTTTGTGACTTGAAATTAAAATGTGTCTGTCAATGACTATACCACATTTGTAAACAAAACAGAGCTTGTGAGACAGTGATGAGTTGTTTAACTTTGTTTTACTTTCCTATTTGTTGTATTACATTTGTTTGAATTTGAAGGGATTTTATTGTATTTTTATTTATTTAGTGATGTTAAACATTTAAGCTTCGATTAATGCAGTTTTTGTTTGTTTTACAGTGACATATAAGTCTTGTTGGGCATGTCTGTAAACTGACTTAAAGAGCAACAAACTTTCTTGACGTCGCCCATACTGAGTGAAGAAATATGTTTTCTGTTGTGTTGTACCTTGTGTGTCTGTTATTGCTCTGCTTACACTTTCAGAAAAACGGAATAAAATGTGCCAACACATTTCCCAACATGGATGTATCGGATTCCAGTCTGTTGACAAATTTTACTATTAGCCTTCTGTATGTAGGGAGAGGGGCTCACGTGTGCAGTTCTCACTCACACCTGATAGTGATTAGACAGTGGATAGGTTATTTGGACGGACTGGCTACCAGAGAATAGCTCTATTCCTGTCGGGCCGAAATAGTCCGCAAACATGATGTTTACGTCGGGATCTGCAGTGTTGTTTTTATGTGTATTTTTCCGAAGTTCTTTGGGGAAATCGCACCCTAAGCCGTCGTGTCCTTACCCTCCATCACAGTGGTGCCGCTCTTTAGAAATTGCAATAGAATGCAAGGTAAGTTATTTTCTACTAGGCTACTTGATATATGTGACGCTGGAGCCTGTTTGTTGGGTTCTATAAACTAGGCATTAGACTACTAAGCGTTAAATTTCATAATTTGCTTGTAAATTAAGGTGTGTCGAAGGTTATACTATAGGATTCGTGCTCTGGTAAGATAAAGCAATTGTATTTAAGCGTGTTTAACGTCTACAATCGAATGACAACTCTTTTACAATCACAAATATAGAAAAATCGTATGTATGTAGGCCTATGTATTATTTCCATAGGTTGGTAAACTGTCCGTGAGTTCAGTGGATTGTAATCAAAGGTTTCCCTTGTTTGAGTCCAAATTGAAATCATGCTTTTGAAATGGAGCACCAGAGGACTTTAATTTCTTAAACAGCATGTGACAGTCTGCCTTACAATCTTGTTGATGAAAAGGGCAAATTGGATAGGCTTTGCTATAGGCTATTAAAATGCATGCTTTTCCATACATATATTACCTATTTTCGTTTGAAATGACTAAAATGTCACAAATATGCGATAATGCGGGTTTATTGGGGGGGGGGGGGTAGACAATCATGATCTCAACCTCTCCCAGCATGAGTAAGGTTTAAAAAAACAAAAAAAAAACTGTAATAAATAGCTTAAGTTTAATTCCAAACTTTGAGTCACGGCATAGATTGTTAGCCTTTTTTCTAATTATCTTCCGTAGGCCTGTTTACATTTCGACTTTTTTTCTACAGGTACAGAAACAGTGTATGGAGCTAAATGCCACCAAGCCTAACTCAGCAGTGCCCCCAGTGGAGATGACCCTGTACTACGAGAGTCTGTGTCCAGGTTCTCGAGCCTTCATCACCCATCAACTCTTTCCTACGTGGACAATGCTGCAGGACATCATGGCCGTCAGCCTTGTTCCCTATGGCAAGGCCAAGGTAGGAGACTATTATCTTGTCAGGGAGAGGTACAGCCCTGATCTCTCACTTGGGAGTTTTAAACAGATATATATATATATATATATATATATGAAATGATTATTGCTTGGTTTTCTTTAGGAGCTATCTTCAGCATATACTCCCTTCATCTGTCAACACGGAGAGCCTGAATGCCACGGAAACATGCTTGAGGTTTGTCTCGTCGGATTTTATAGTCTGTAATGGCACTTGTACACTTTCCTCAAACAAATTGTATTGTTTTGACTCTTTTCCCCTCCTCAGGCCTGCATCATTAACATGACTGGCCACGCAGAATCGTTTGCAATAGTCAATTGCATGGAGTCAGCTGCAGATGTGCTGGATGCTGCTCAGCCTGTGAGTCTTAAAAAAAATAGGCTTGCCTTTGCTTTAAAATCTATCTAAAAATGGAAAAACATTGTTCCATGTACCTGACTGGGCAAATTCTGCATATAGTTTTACAGCCAACCTGTATTGGCTGACACTGTCAGTTACAGTTTAACTACTGTGGCTTCAGTTTTTTGCCAGCTGTTGTATCTACATTGTCGTATTAAGAAGTAGAAGACTTTGTTGTCACGACGGCTGATAATTTCCTCTTACACTGTCTCTCTTTAGCTTGTCCTAATTATCGCGCACTGTGTTAGCTTGGTTTTAGAGCAGTGCGTCACGACAACAAATCAATATGCCTTGACTACCCACGTGGACACACTGTGGTCACCTTGAGTATTGACGAGCTATTGTGTGTACGTCTGCCCTAGTGTCTTCACCTGCATGCCCCTAAAGTGTTGTGGGCCGATGTTGCCTCCTGTGTGAAAGGCAACCAGGGTTTTAGACTGATGCACATCAATGCAGCCAAGACCAGAGCTCTGAGACCTGCACTCACTTACGTCCCCTGGGTAACCTTCAACGGGGTAAGGCACCAAACCTCTGGGGTTTATCCACAATGTACACTGCTCAAAAATATTAAGGGAACACTGAAATCCCACATCGGGTCTCGATGAACAAAATCTATGAAAGGTAATGATCTTTACTGTACATTGTGACTCAGTAGTGTGTATGGCCTTTATGCACTCCCGACAACATCTGAGCATGCTCCTGATGAGATGGTGTCCGGGGGATCTCTTCCCAGACCTGGATCAGGGCATCAGTGAGCTCCTGGACAGTCGGTGGCGCTACTTGGGGACGTCTGATGTACAAATGCATAACCCATACATTCTCAGTTGGCTTCAGGTCTGGGGAACGTGAGGGCCAGTCAATGGAATCATTGCCTTCGTCATCCAGGAACTGCCTACACACTCTGGCCGCATGGCGAGGAACCCAGGGCCCACTACATAAGCATAAAGTCTGACAATGGGTCTGAGGATTTCATCCTGGTACATGGCAACAGTCAGGTGTAAAGTCTTTGCGACTCAGGAATATGCCTTCCCAGACCACCACTGACCCACCAGTCATGCTGGATTATGTTGCAGGCAGCAACAGATGCCATCTCATGTTTTCAGTAGTGGCAAAGACACTAGTAAAACGCAACTGAATCAGTCAGCAAGGATAGGGAGAGAGCAATTGTCTATGGCCATCATCTGTAAAACATTCCCTTTTTGGGGGTTGTCTTGCTGTTGCCTCTCCAGTGCACCTGTTGTCACTTTCATTTGCACCAAAACAGGTGATTGCTTCAGAATCGCTTATTGTTGAATTGACTTGACTGTGATGGTTACGGTTCCTTAATTTCTGTTTGAGCAGTGTATATTGATGACAAATGTCTTAATTTTGCCCTTCAAATGTTCCCTTGACATCTAAAGATATCTTGCTCTGCTACAGGAATACACAGAGGAGCTTCAGGACAAGGCAATGTCCTCCCTCTTCCACCTGGTCTGCAAACTGTACAAGGTGAGGCGCTTCCTCAGTACATGCTGCGACTAGAAGAGAGATGGTATAGTCAAGATTCCAGCATAGCCTAGTGTTCTGCGAGGTTGTGTCTCAGCCCTTCTGGATGAAGGTGCTGGTTCTGTGCATGGCATGCATTAACACTTTTCCCCTTCTCTCTCAGGGTGGCATGCCCCCTGCATGTTCTGGTGCACAGGTCAGGCTGGACTGGAGCTTATCATGAGGCTGTCGCTGAAGATTTAACACTGGGTCTAAATATTACTACTGTATGTGTAGCTCATTGTAATGGAGTATAAGGTAGATGTTCTGTATTTGATATTGGACTTGCTGGGTTTGCTTTAAACCCAAAACATAATGCACACCCTATGCTGGGTCAACACGTTCACATAATAAAGATGTTCGGGTGTTTTTATTCCCTCTCAAAACACAAAGGTGTCATGTTTTAACCGTCGGATAGAAACTCCAGTCATATGTATACAGTATTTCAATATAATTTATTGGCATTTTCTACTTGGAACATTCTAATCTCAACATTCTTTTGGCTTAAAACGAGGAACAAAATCTAGTCCATTTGTCTCCACACCCATTGTAGTGGCAGATGGGAGTGACACACTTGTCTACTTGATGTTTAGGCTCCAGAATAATTGTATTTATTTTTTAAAACAGTACTTTTATCTTGACAGACATTTTAATAAATATATTTCTTTTGAAGAACCTTTACACAATACAAGATGAGGAAACAAAGACAACAATAACAGTGCCGTTGTGTGGCAGCGTCAGTGCGAGAGTTGGGTTTGACACTACCTAACACATACTGTACAATTTACACTGTATAGCACTGACACCTATACAACTGTTAAATGGAGACATTGGCTAACTAACCTAAGGCTGTTGTTCATTACTGAGCTTGAGTATCCAGAATTGGCCCGTGTCTCTCAAAATGGTAGCTTTAAATGTTTAGTCAGTCATCCAGCTCTGCCTATGCCACACCAAGTGTGCCCTTTTTGCCAGTGAGTTGTGGGCATCACTTGGGCGTAATGGCCTTTTATTCAATGCAGAAATCTATAATTTTATTTTTAAGCATGTCAATGACCAAACCCATGCTTATGGTCAACCATAGGCACATTCTGTAACACTGACAGCTACATTACATGCTGCCATAGGACAAGCTTTTTAAATGTTACTTTTAGAAAAGTCACAACTGAGCATGTTAGAATTTTTCCCATCCTTTTTTAAACCTTCAACTGTTTGAAAAAACTGTCAAGTGTGATCTGTGGAAATGAACATTGTCTAGACTTACCATCATTTTGTAGGCACCTTACACAGAACAACAGAGGCCTCCTGAAGGACTAGAATGTCAAACAGTGGAGTGGTCCTTTAACATAAGGCTCCATAATAAATCCTTCCAGCTATCAAAGCAGAATACAGAAACGTGTGTCTACCACGGCTTTACCAGGAAGTGGATACTGTAAGTGATCTTCCTGGATGTTCTACCTTTAGTGACATCAAACGCATAAGCTCCTGATCGCTACACACTTAAATTTGTCTATAAAAGACCTATAATAAATAGATTCTGTATTCTACAAAGACAAAGACTCAGCTGCTTTTAATACTGTTAATCATTTATAAAAACATTAAAGTCAGTGACTTTGATACAATCATCAGGTTAAAATCTCTAGTGTGTTTATTTTAAATGGCAGGTTTTTTTTTCTTCTTAAAACCTATTGGAACACAGTAATCCCAGTTGAGTGTTTTCCCCCCACTAAATAAGACAGTTAAGGGAACAATGTGCTAATGCTTCATTCAATGTATGATTAGTTTGATTAAAGACAAAACGTCTGTCAAACCTTTTTAGAAAAGGCTGCTACGGTTACCTCTTGGCAGGGATCAACATTAACTAGGCGCCCATGGAATTATATGCTTTCATCTGATGTTTTTAATAGACTTTGAATCCCTCCAGGTAGATGTTTAATGTGCAGTGTCAGCCAGCTATTGCAGCATTACTGTAGATGGTAGGGTCAGGAAATCTGCTCAAGGACATTTTGAAAGGTACAGGTCCTTCCGTTTGGGGGATGACAAATAGTTACACCACCCTGTCCCAATTTTTCAAACAATGACAGGAATTCACATATTGCCAGTTTGACCTTTCAAAATGTTAAGTGTGTAAGCGCTGAGTTAAATGTTTCCACTGGCATGCTTCACAGGATGGGGAAACGCATCTCTAAACACACATTATACATCCCAAGGTCACAGTTAGCTTGCAGCCAAGGCTAAATGATTTTGGTAGTGGCTAAAGCTACGTTGACAATAATGATGCTCCTCATTACCCTGGTAATCTGTTTTTGGTCAAAAGTTTATAATTATCAAATCTTATGGGCTTTGATCAATTTCACAGAGACATCTAGAAAGTTGATGGCTTCTCAATGTGACTTAAGCCTGTCAAGCAAAAGACTAAACTGTTAATTCGCTAACCTGTCGTTTATACTTATTTTGTATTCTAAAGTTGGGGGATGGAATTCCATACAGTCAAAGGTACTGTATCTGTTGGAGTAGTAGGTCTAATAAAAGCCCTTAGAAACTGAACAGGACAGCCAGATGGCCAAGATCATAAAGTGCTACTGTGGAGGCACCCTGATAAAAATGCTTTTGAAGCACAGATACAAAGACAAACAAAAAATATACATACATCTCCTAATCTAAAATGACAACATTGAAATAAACCATCACTTCACTGTCAGGTAAAAAAAAGAGATCAAACTAATTAGAGGATAATGAATTTCAGAAAGATGAAAATAGGATACCCCAGAATACAGACCACATCTTTCAGTTTTCATGGTGCTAGTACTAGTTTGTATATCATTAGTAATGAAATGGGTCAAATAACCCTCAGTTTGCGGTCTGTGAAGGTAAAACAGACTTTGGGGTTAGAAGTCAAGGGTACCCACAGCATCTGTGCTACATCAGAATTATTTTTCTGTTCATACCCTGAGCTTTAGGTCACTTAGTACTCACTACTCATCTAAATCATGTATTTGGTAAAACAACATTCACACTTCAGCTTTAAAAAGAATCACCCATTTATACCAGCCATACTCGGCACATTCATGTCCTAAATAAAATTCATGGTAAAAAGAAAAGAAATCAAAAAGAAATCCGCGACCCTGTCAAATCAAGATCCTCGTTCCTCACTGGCGTCCGAATGCCACTAACTGTTACTTGGAGGAAGACATTGTGTAGTCAGTGGACATCAGTCAGGATAGTCCACTGATCCCCTCTCTGTTGAAAAGCAGCAGTCTGCCTGGTGTGCTCCGGATTCAGCTACAGCCATGTAGGGCAGGACAAAAAAAAGAAAAAGAAGACCTACCAGGCACCTAAAGAGAAGCTAAAACATGTCTTCTTTGACAAGATTACAAAAACACAAAGCCCAGAGGTGGCAGGTCCCTCTGTCTCCAGTGTAAAGGGATTGTGGCGTGATTACAGACTTTATTGGGGGGAGGCCTTCTTCTTATTCTCCTCCTATTGGCACTTTGACACCCCAGGGAGCAGGGCAGGTGGCTGGGTTATGTGTGCAGGTAGGCCACACCCTCCCCCTCAGGGCTGAGGTCTCTGTCCCTGTCGACCCCCTCCATCGCCATGTGCGCCAGGGTCCTGTGGGGATTGGGGCTCCTGACCGACATGGTGGCCAGGTTCAGTGTCCGCGGGGGGTGCGGTGAGGGGGGCCTGTACCTGCTGCTGCGGGGATCGGGGGACAAAGATCGGGGCGGTGACCCTCCAGGACCATCCCCCGACTCCTCGTCGCGGGGGCTGTCCGAGTCAGACTCCTCGTCCTCCTCTTCCTCCTCCAGGGTGAGCTCAAACTGGAACTTGTCTCCTCCTCCTGTGGAGGTGGTCCCGCCGGACCCCGGTGCTACTCCGGCCGGCCCGCCGTCGACGTGGCGCTCCTCTGGGCTGGTTGGCGAGGGGCTGCGTGGGATCATGCTCTGGTACCACTCTCTGTTGTCCTCCAGCGTGTCCAGGATGTCCTGGGCGTCTGGGTGGACCAGGTCAGCCCACGTCTCCCACAGAGGGTGCACAATGTAGTCGATGAAGCCCACCTGCACACAGCAGACGGAGGTACTGTACTGTTAACTGTACTGATGACGCGTTAACACAACTTATTTATGTGGCCGTTAAGGCAGGTTTTCATACGACCCTTTGCTTCACCCACAGTTTAGCAATACAATAGCAGTATTCGGCGCGTTCATTATTTGTGTTATAACAAGCATGAATGATGGACACAGGACAAGGTCTTTTGAAAGTTCAGTTGGCAAAATGGCAAAATCATTACACCGATACACTGTAGGCAGGTCTAGGTATGCCTTCAGTGTTTGCTTGCAGCCTGACCACTTGCATTTGGTTTTCTTTAGGTAGGTCAAGCTGTTCTGGTGTCGTTTCCCTTGAAGGTATATTTTTTTTGTATATTCTATATTTTATTATGGCACGGAATATTCTGTCGCGCTCATGTTTTACTTTGCCAGAGTATGATTTCTGTTCCGTTACCTCCTCGCTACGGTAATTAGGCTCAGAACCGTAGTTAGGACATTCATTTACGCCGGGTATTTCTCGATTGAGACGAAGGAGGAGTCATGCTTGCAACCTACGCACCCCCCTCTCCAAGATGGTGGCACACATGTCCCCCAATGCACCACCCCCCTTAAAGGCATAGGGCCGTATTACAACACCTATAAGGTGACATGCACAATATTACTGTAATTAAGAGATTCGCTGGAAATAAATATTTTTTATATGCTTAGTTTACACTCTATTCTTAGCAGGACATCCCTTGTCGTATGTAGTGTGGGGCTTTAGCCTGTCGCACATGCAGTTAACCCAGCAGATCAGCTTTTACTTTTTCACACAAATACCGTACCGTATAGGTGAAATGTCAGGAAAGTATGGAAAAAATAGATACCGCCCAAGCACTCCTGTAACTTTCACCAGCAAAAGGAAATTGTGGTGATGACAGTAATGAGCTCAACACCGCGGTAGGCATCACATGACAGCAGTAATGCGGTTATCGTCACAGCCCTGCTGATATTTACTGTTTTTAAACAATATATGAAGATATGAACATCTTTCACTTCCTGTCCTGTATAAATACACTACTTTGTGCTATTTCTAATCTAGACGTCACGTTAAAAAAAAAATCACTGTATATTCAGCAGAAGAGACTAGACATGGCTTGACACAACATTTAAGGGGCTACTTTACCTGGTTCTTCTCTATGGATGCGTTTTGTTTGTCACACATGGGACTGATCTCCATCCCCTTGTCCCGCTCTCTGTCTCCCTGGGTGAAGAACTCCACCATGATCCGGTCTGTCCACTGGCGGTATAGCTGTAGCGGCTTGGTGGGGTTGCTCAGGTCTGCACAGTGGACCATGTTCTGTAGAACCTGGGTTTCATTTATTTTTAGTTGACCTTTGTTTACTGGACTAGTCTCACTGGCATTTAAATATTAAGCTTGCGTTAACGAAACTGGGATGAACTGCTTCTTTTAAGGATTCAGTTGCAGTAGCAATGTTGTCTCCACTAAGTGGCAGCAACTCATAATGTAAACGTTCAAGTTCTACTTCAAGGTTAAATTCTACTAGCTATCAGTCAAGATGTGATGTTTGGTGTGCATGAACAATATCAAAATTGTGAACATGTCTTTTCTGTGGATGAAATTTTGCATTCCTCTTTTGATTTCTCATTTAATTCTATGAGACGCCACCAGGGGGAGCTCTTACCTGGATGCGGTCAGAGTAGTTGTCCAGCAGCAGTACTCCGAGGCTGGTCACCTTCTTGGTCTCGACCATGGTCTTCATGTCTGCCAGGGAGTTCATGTGTTTGGACATGTCTGTGGCCAGAACCTAGACAGCACAACACACAGCAATACACACAATGTTTATGGGTAGTAGTTTAAGAACAGCCCCCATCTGCTTTCCTGAATAGGGAGTAAACAAAAACCCACAATGCGTTTCTTTTTCTCTGCACTTCCTTTTCCTGTGCAACGTTGTTTTTTTCTTTGTCCGATTATGAAGCACTTTGTCAGCTCTTGTTTTTGGTGCTACACTTCTTTTTTTATTGTTTTTAAATTGGAGGCAGGTTCTCACCATGTCGATGACCATCTTGCGGAGGGATTCTCTCTGTTTCTTGCTGAGATTCTGGAAGATGTCACAGTTGTCTTCCTGAAGCAGTTTGAAGCCTACAGCTAGATGGTGGTTTTCCAACACCGAGGCATCATTGTACATCAGAGCCAGCTCTGAGCCTAGGGACAAGGATTAGTGTAGATTAGATTAAATTACACATATCTGGTGATATGACTAAAATAAGTGAGAGTGAGTGGCTATATCCTGAACTCCAAACAGCACCTCTCTTTGTCCACTAGTACCTATACTGGCGCTGCTAATGATAGCGGTGACAACCGAGGGAGAGGGGAGCCTTACTGGTGTTGATGAGGAACTGGTTGGTGACTCCAGGGTGGTCTACATCATGGATGGCACTGGCGAACAACACAGCCATGATCTCCAAGTCTGTAAACACGGCCTGAAGGACAAAGAGGAAGAGTTACATCTAGCACAACCATGTATACCACATTTAAACTGCAACTGGTCATTGTAGGCCTACTATAAAGCCAATAAGCATGCATGAATCCCAACCAGAGCCAACAGTAAAAGCTGGTAGGGCTAGAATACACCCTTCCGATGAACAGCTTGTACATGTGGTGGAGAGGAGAGGAGGGGCATGCCATTTGAATGTGTGTGTATGTGTGTGTGTGTGTGTGTGTGTGTGTGTGTGTAGGGATAGGGGGTATTGGCTGCTACTCTGCCACACACTACAAACACATGGTGCATTATCGTGTGAACCCCACAAGGTTACCAGCAACTAGTCCTCCCCCCCCCCCCTCCCCTCACCTCCAAGGCGGGGGTGGACAGCAGCACATGGGTGGACTGTACCACGTCAGCAGCGTGGATGTTGTTGTGATAGGCCACGTCAGCGTGGTAGTGGTCCTCCAGCGTCATCATGAGGGTGATAAAGGTGTCCGACGGGATCTTGAAGGACTTCAGAAGGTCACGCTCCTAATTGGGGACAACATTCCAAACCAGCCCATATCAGCGGATCCGATTCCATTGGCAACTCTCAAACAGGGAAGCTTTGAATGCTTCCGCTGCGCGCTGCTTTGCATCCCACCTCCTTACCCAGCACCTCCTTATAGCTGTGTTTAACTTAATCAGTCATTCTGTTGTCCTTGCTGCATGCTCTGTTCTCAATGGGGGGGGGGATTTAGTGCTGCTCTCCCAGTCATAATCTGGGAGGATCCTCCCAAGAGGCTGCTGCTGTTCCCTGTCTTGGCTTTTCATGGAGCTCATGAAAAGGACGAGGAATTTAGAACAGAGCCATACCGCCAAATGTAACTTCAGCAAAACATGCCAATAAAAGTTTGACTACAAGGTTATTTGTCTATGGTATTTTCAGTGGTCCCGACTGAATATCGGTTGGCAAACGTGTGATAGGCCAGACGCCTAAGTCCCGTATTCAACAGTGGTCCGTTATCCAGATTTGAGAAAAAAAATCACATTTCTCCTGCAGACTGTACGCTTTCCCACACTAAAAGATAAATGGAATCCCCAATCAATCGATCAATAATAAATAAAACGGGCCAGCTTCCTACCTGGAAGATAGAGTACATGACCACCGTCAGAGGGCGGTTTCCAGAATATTCTGCTATCTTGAAGATGTCCAGACCCCAGCGATTCATTTCTTCAATCTCCTGCAGAAGGAAGACAGGGTTCATCAAGAGTGTCTATATGTGTGTGTGTATGTATGCATGGATATCTTGTGTGTTGTGGCCCACCATGGCCAGCAGGCTCTCGTGGGCGGTGCATACGCCAAAGCGGGGGATGCAGCTGGGGGCCAGGCTGGGGCTGACGGTGGGCTTCTTTACCCCAATGATCTGGGACATGGGCCTCCTCTTCTTCTCCTTCTCCTTGGGAGGTGGAGACATGATCTCCACATCATGTTGCTTCTCTGTAGCCGCCCGCCCACACACACACACACACACACACGCCAAGGACTATTAATGTATGTATGATTGACACTCACAAACCGTCAAACGGTATGAATCCACAAAAAATGCAGCACTGCTGCAGGCTTTCAGGGTGGGAGCTCATTTACATGTGCGTGCAGACCTGTTTAGTACCACTACTGCTGCATTTACTACTAGCACTACTACTGATGCCATCAACGATACCAAACCGCTACAACTACTGCCTCAACTACAGCCACTACAAACGTTACCGCTCTACTACAATTACTACTGTGACAATTACAACTTACTTCCTGTGGTTTTGATGCGGTACATCATCATATTAACCCTGACCTGGTCTGAGCTGATCTGAAACCAGTGTGTTCTCCCATCGGTGTAGCTGACGCAACAGATTAAAGAAAGAAATCTGACCCAGAGCCTGCCCTGTAACACAAATGGCAAGCGTCTTTCTACAGTGACAAATCCAGATGAATGAATCATATTGACGCTATACATAGTAATAATGAACTGGCACCTTGTTGATCTGAGACCACCTGTCTGATCAATAATACACGTTTGCCTTCAGCTCATAACAAGAATGAACCCCTCCAGTCTAAACAGCTGACATTGGGAGTGAATGGAGGCTATCTATCGCCTCACCTCTCTCCGAGTGCCTCCTCTTCCTCAGACCCAGAGCCATGCTACTCATGTCCAAGCAGCGCAGGCTTCACAGCGAAGCCGGCCATGTCAAGAGCCCCGTCTGACTGACAGTCTCATGCTGCCCAGGGCTGCGAGCGCTCGGCTGAACCTCCATTCCGGCGTCAGGTCTGTTCAAGAATGAGCCCCTTACTGACGCAACACGCCGTCTAATAATATTACAGCGTTACCATGGCAACGCCAGACAATGTGTCTGGGAATGCTGTCTACTGCGCCTCCCTTCCCTTAAAAAAATCCTTCTCCTTATCTCCTATTTTACCAGTCCTGCTGTCCTCCGTTTTCCTTTAAATGCCTCTTCTCTGGTCCCTTTCAAATCCTGTAGTTCTACTCTAAATATTTCCCTCCTCCTCTCTTTCTCCCTTCATCCTTTTCAACAGCATCTTCCTTCATTGAAAAAGCCTCCTCTCTATTGGCCGTGCCCAGTCACAACCCTGTACCATGCTGGATACATCCCATAGCGACACGTGATGCATCCCTCATACAGCTCACAGCCACATCAACAGCAGAGATTCAGCACAATTAAATAACTATGATAACACCAGAGATAACATAGGCCATATAAAACATAAATATAAAGTCCTTCTGACAAGTAGGGCAATATGATGTGCGTTATATTTCATGGTATCACAGGTTTTACAGGAGAAGGCAACAAAGTTTTAATAAATTCCCCAAATGGTTTAATAAAATGCAGTTTAATGTGAGGCTAATGTATAAAAATCCCTCTGAAGTTTGGTTAGCTAGAACAGGCATGTGGTCACTCACCAAGGAACGTGCTGGCAATGAACTCGGACACTTGGTTTCCTGAGCGGCTGGTCTCAGACAGCTGGGTCAGCTCTCTGTTCAGCATCCTCTTGAACTGGGTGGACACAGAACGAGAACCGCACACATAAGATCCCTAAGCTGTACCAGAGGTTTGTGAAATGCTGGTCAACACAGTGGTAGTCAAAACACAGACTTTCATTCCAACCATTCACCACACAGAAGAAGACCACAACATACAACTTCAGAGAGTGTGACATTCAAAAAAAAATAAAAAAGGGCATATGAGACATACTATAGCTAAATAATTAACTAAGTATGTTCTAAAAATACAAACCATCCTTTCTTCCTAACCACGCTTTGCATATACAGCCATGGAAAAAATTAGGAGACCACTGCATATTCTTGTAAATATAATAATATGAATATAAATATCAAAAAATTAAAAAAGTATATATATAAATAATTTAGAAAATATAAATATATTAAATATAAATGTAATTGTATATAGATATTATATATTTTTTAAATGGGCAGTGGTCTCTTAATTTTTTCCATGGCTGTATATTGAGCCACACCAAATACATTCTCATTAAATAAGAGTTCCACAGCATGCTCTAATCGCAAAATCAAAAGGCTTCAGGATGAGCCTGCAATTTTTTTTATATCTACAAAGAACACAGCGCATCGCAAAATACAGTACATCTCCTTCACAATCGCTCCAATCACACAGTGCAAACAACCTTTCCTTCCTCTGGAACTCCATTAAACCTGCCTGTCTCTAATGCCAAGGCAAGAGTGCCTGGTCCTGTGCACAAAGTGACAGAAAGTCTCTAATTGTCTATGAATGATTATGTCTCTGTGTGTGTGTATTAAAATGTATATCTAAGGGAATGTGTAGGTTTATTAGCTCTTGAAGACATGAAACAGTGCTGTGTACCCTGGAAACGGGAGATGTCCAGAAGGTACATCTCCTGTAAGGACAAGCTTTTGTTTCTACTGTTCCTTTATTTTGGCTGTACAAGCATGTATTTGTGTGTGAGCATGTGAGTGTTATGTGGGCGGCTTCATTAAGATAATGGAAATGTGTGCTGAAATACGGCACTGCACTAGCTGTTCCACTGAAAAAGACATCCTGATCTTTGGGACAGTTGGTTCTTACAGGTAGTTAAGAAATAACTGAAATAATATCAGAAATTGGTTAGATATTAAAACAAAGATGTCTTTGTTCCACTGAGCGGACGGCAGCCTACAGTTGGAAGATGTTCACTGCACATTTAGGTTTCCAAAATAAATATTCAGCAGAGTTGGTACATTACTGACATACTGTGTGCTCCTCCAAAGAACTTCTACAGTATGTGCATGTTGTTTTGCGTGCCACATTCTTGCTTTAAAACTTTGTATGGAGACCACAAATCACCTGAGTTTATATCAGCCACAGTATTAGCAGGCATGTTAAAAAGTGTAAAGTGTACACTAAACATGTTGGGTATTGTCAATTACTGGCAGAGAGCCGTTGATAGTGTGTTATGTATATAGTAGTATATGGGTAGTATAGTCATGTCCCATGTACTTTCTAGTGGTCAAGGTTGAGGTGTGACCCAATACATCTGTCTGGACCTTTAGCACAATGCATCATGTGCGTCCACTAAAACAAATGCAAATGAACTTGCATCACAACAGCCTTGCCCTGATTTTGAATCAGTGTATTACTTCTGCCTTGGAATCAACACTCACGGATACGTACAGTATTATCCTATCAACCATCCTTGGTTGTGTGGGAAAACTTTCAAATGCTCCAGAGCTTAGTGCTAGTGAGTACATTACAGTAATAAAGCATCAATGAAGAAAGGTACGTAGGTAAATAAATAAAAACATAGATAAATAGATTTAAGGATGGATGTCTCACCTTGTTGGAAGCCATCTCGCCGACCGAGTGTCTGGTCTGCAGGGTCTCCAGCTGGTCCAGGCACCAGTCCAGTTCCTCCATGGTCTCCACTGCCAGCTTCTGGTAGGGCTCCTCTGGAGAGTGTGTGTGTGTGTATGTGTGTATGTGTGTGCGGGTTTGGGGGGGAAGGGGGAAGGGGTGAAAGGTCAACATCAAACCTCATCTAAATTTACCACTGCACTTTTACTTTGTGTTACTTAATTTAACATTCTGACATTTGCTAGTGAATGAAGCAGTTATTAAAGGGGCAATCATTGATTATTTCTGCGGCCGTTAGAGAAACAACACTGTTTTGGTTTCAAACACGAGGATGCGAGAAACCTGTCCTGCACCTGAAAGCGCAGCACGTTAATGTGGCGCCCCAGAGCACATGCATTTAGTCTCACCCACAGTTTTCAAACAAAGCAAATTAGTTTGCAGTAGCAAAGCGTGTTTTGGTCAGCGCTATATACACAGTAGGACAAAATGTCGGATTGTCCCTTTATGTGAAGGCACATCCTGTCCAATATGAATGAACTACCATAGCATGTTAAACCTTGGAGACCATCTCTGCTGAGTTTCATGCTTTATCCCAAAAGAGAGCCAAATCCCCTCCATATTTAGTTAGTTACTGTGGGATGCAACTGACCTGAGAGGCATGGTTTACACATGGGAGGCTGGTTACCACCTGATGGCCGTCTGCAAGTGGGAGCAGACTGGCTGTCAGCAGGTTTAACAGAACAAACAAGTCAGTCAGTCAATAGTGAGGTCAGTTAATAGGTCCTCCACCATCCATGGAGCTCACTACGCATTGAACCAAGCAGCTTAATTGTTCTTACTTGCTCACGCGATCTTGGAGGTGTGTTAAAGCAGCAAAGTTACTTCTCACTGTTCGTAGGCTTGCAAGTACCTACAAACAGAGACAGGGAGAGAGAGGCTTTTGGAGAAGCAAAGTGGACCCCACATAAACCGGAGGGATGGGTTCAATCAACTTTCTAATTGGAAACGAATAAATGCTAATCCTAATAGTTAGATGGACCCATATCACATACTTGGCATATTGCTGTTGCTGGACAAAATGTGTATGTTTACGTCCCTAACGCACACAGAGGCCTGCCCATTAAAAAAAACCTAGTTCAGCTCAAATAAAGCACAACACTGACTAGTGTGTGTGGGTGTGTGATTATCTTTGCAGCACAGTCGGCAGAGAGGTCCTGATTCACGTGAGCCCTCAACAAGCGCGCATAACCCGAGGGGCTGCCACGGGCCTACCGACAGACACCGTGTGCGGGCTTCTGGCCAAACGTCAACGCACACACATCCCACATCTCTCACACATCTCCACTTTCAGAGTCCCTAATGTAAGAGAGCTCTAGAGTGTCCTACAACCCTGCGGAGTTGACGTGCGTCCCCGCGCTCTGTGGTGACATGCTCGGGGCGTCGGCTGGGCGGCCTGCTCACTGGGTTGGCATTCCCGGGGGAGCGGGGAGTGGCGCTGTAACCTTAACCCTCCGGACAGCACACAGGGCTGTCAGTGGCTTGGGTTAGTCTAAGGTTAGGTTATTGCCAGAGCATAGACTACGTCACTGGGACACAGTGTGAAAAAGACGTGTGCGTTTAGGCATGCATGCTTGTGTGGACACACACACACACACACACGAGCCCATACATGTGGCATATACAGTACATGAGGTATGTAATGTAAGAGGAATATGCAGCGCTCCCACCTACAACCGAGGACCAGGGACACGTTTTTCAGTTAGAATCTGCGTTTTAGCATTTGTCACAATATTAGCATAATGTTAGCGCGGAAACCAACAGTCATTTTGAAGTCTCTCTCACTGGGAGAATACGTCTCGGAGGTTAAGCAGTGAGCCCTACACCTTAAGCGTACAGTATATCAAAAGAGGAGGTTCATATACTAACCTGCGCAAACGGGGTCACAATCATGTCTTCTCCATGCCTAAAAGTCAACCACAGACAAACGAGAAACAGACAGGTAGTTAAACAGCCATTTGGGCAGCCACGGGCCTGGCTTGTTCTGGAAGGTACCTGTACAATGTGATGCCCAGTGTTGTTGGCCATTAGAGGACACACTAGACATAAGAGGAGAGGAGGGGAGGGGAGGGGAGGGGAGTATTGTGACATGCATGCAGTGCTGGAGGAGCCCTCTGGGAGAACGTCAAGTCAGGCTCTTTGAAGAGCTGCTCATGCATGCGATTTGGAACCAACAAGCAACTAGACAAGAGGCACCGTTACGTGCGGTGGAACAGCAACTGGGCCCAGTCAGGCCACGCGTCTGGGAAAGAAGGGGTTGTGATGTTGATTTAACGGGTGGCGGTGCGGGGGCAGGACGTGTTGTTGAGGCAGCTAGATGTGCTATGTGTATGCGAGTCAAAAGAGAACACTTGTCGTGTGAACCACAGCAGTCTCCACACTCTCACCGAGGCAGCCAACTGACTTCCCAGTGCTTCAACCCTTCCTCCCTTGGGAAAACAGAGGAGCAACAGTGATTGGTGACCAGGACTCCATAGATATAGGCCAAATAGACAGTGCTTTGCACAGATTATGTCACAGAGACTTTTGTTCTTTATTCAGTATTCCAGACATTCAGATAAATGCAGCTGAGAAGGTTCTGGTATTTTGATCTCAGTGTTTAAAATGAAGGGCATGTGAGCGATATGACCCCAGCTCTGCCCTTTACATGTCCTGTTGAAGGCCAAGCCCATCAAAAGCCAATTTTATAAGGGTATTTAGACATGGGATATTCTGAGATAAACAGACCAGGACATGTCCTCTATAATATCAATATAAACTGCATTGTTTCTCGCTGGGTAAGGACTGTCCAATACTATTATTATTATTATTAATAAACAATAACTAATTACAAAAATCTTTATTTTTGTCATCTGAATAACCAACTAACTAACTACAAGTTTAAATAATTCAATAACTGAACTCATTTGAGTTAACTCTTTGAAGATACAAGGTTTTTCTTACTGGTTTCTTCGCCAGTGTTACAGCATTTCATTTAAAGGTTGTGTCATGTGACAGGTTAGTAGGACCGGAACACTCACAGGTCGCTGGCCGTGGATGAGTTGCGGGACATAGCCTTGGGCGACAGGTCAAAGTCAGAGTCAGAGCGGTACAGGAAGGACTCCCGCCGCTGGCTGTGGGGGAAGTTGGCCTGCATAACCAGGCCAGAACTAGGGCTGGTTTGAGGGTCCAGGGGACTGCGCCCCACTGAGAGTCCATTCTCCACATCAAAACTAAAGAAAGAGAGAGAGAGAGAGAGAGAGAGAGAGAGAGAGAGAGAGAGAGAGAGGATATTTAACACCCTTTCATATTTAACATTTAAACATTCCATTATTAATAAATGAACATTCAAAAATCTGTGTTGTTTATGCAGCATGTACATTCATAAATGTCCCAGTATTTGTTTGCAACTTTATATTAATTTTGGTCATAGGTAACGTTTATGTTAACATGAACAAGCTAGCAGCATCTAACAGCTAACCAAGCTAACAGCATCAAGAATCATACAGTACAAGCAAACCAACAGCCATTTACAAGCAACAGATCACTTTTAATACCAAAGTTTGAAATATCCAAGCAAACCCAAAATCATATTAGAATCACACACACACACACACACTTTTCCATTTTACTGTCAGCCAGTGATGTCAGAGCTGATACATCTTCTACGTCAGTTGATATCTATCCACCCAATGCCCTCCATAACTACCCCTATCACACTTTTTGCCCAGTGACAGCCAATAGAGCCCCACTGGAGTTACGATCAAAACATGAGCTTAGCTTTTTTTGTTTTCTTTTTTGAACACAATGACAATCCAGCCACAAGCCCACCTTTCTCACCTCCAGCGAACAAGCAGTGAGTTTTTCAAGACTGATTATGACCATGGACATTTTATGGAATGCGCATCTTGAACACAGGATTGCAGCCATGGTCTTCACTGCAAGGTCTCAGCCTGCCTCTGGCCAGGCCAGCAATAGCACAGTGTCTGATAAGTGAAAGATTTTATGTAATCAATGATGAATAAAGCTGCAGGGAGGGGGGGTAGGTACAGGAAAATAAAGGCATTGAGGCATTGAGACAAGGCATCATCTTGATGATGATTGGTGCTTGCAAACACAAGGAGGAGCTACAGTGACAGGGCTTGCCTCATGACACTCCAAACACACACACACACCCACCCCTCTACTCCCCTCGTGTGCAAGTCGTGATGACCACTGACGTCACAGAGGCTATAAATAGCTCTCCATGGCGATGGGGGGGGGGATTCACACGGGAGTATACCCACACTCCTCCCTCAGACGCCCCTCCACCCCCTGCCGATAAATATTCATGAGGGCTGTGTGACATCACAAGTCAGCAGTTTGAGCCGTTTTGTGTTTGGATTGATGCTAAAAGGCTTCCAAGGAGAGGTGTGGACTTCCAGTTAACCGTACTTCCCACTATGATTGGTATATTTATTTGATCAAATGTTATGTAAACTATTTTTATTAATACACTTAATCTCCCAGGTTGGACTATTAATTTGTTTCTTTGACTGGAGTATAGTAATACTGTAGATAAGAATAAGAGATAATACAAACAAAATTAAACCTAACTAACATAATAGAAATAATACAACATATGAACTAGTATAGGAAAAACAGGAGTGAAAACAGATGGAGAATACATACAGACAGAGGACAGGTTGTTGCTCACATCCACTATCATCCAGTCAGCACCCTCTAGTGACTAAAATAGGTACAACATGTGCGAACGTCTGAGAATGGTGTTTTGGCCATTATCTGTATCTGTATGACATCCAGAAATTCAAGACACTAATGGGAAAATCCTAATTTTAAACCAAAGAATGGGACTGGTTTCTGCCACTGTGTTAGAGAAGTGAGCCTATCTCTCACAACACACCGACAAATTTAGACATGTATTAGAAAACACACAGTCTGCATCCCAACTGCCTCTAACCCTCACACATTCAAACAAAGTATTTTATTTATGGTTTATAACTAGTTTATTTGGTGCCTGTTACCAGTGAATTCCTAGATGTCTCGTCATGTCCTGCACTGTGCAAGTCCTGTGGCAAAACACAGTGACCTTGTCGCCTGTTCGTCTCCGGTATTGTTCTCAAAGCACTCTGACGCAAACTGTCTCTCCCTCTCTCGTTTTATGTCTCCCCCTCTTCAGACAGAACATCGCACACAAACACATGACGGATGTGGATGGAGGGTAGAATGACCCCACATCCCTTGTTCTCAGAGTCACATGTTAAATACAACTTCTTCCTCAAACATATAACCCACGGATATGTAAAAGCAGCACCACAGAAAAACAGAAAATGGGTGGTCTGCCACTAGGCCTTGCCTTGAAAAACTGTAAATACTACTCCTATAGCTTTCTTCAGGTCTGTTGACATCACTTGCCATAGTGGTGTCTCCATTCCAACTGTCAAACAAATGTGTAAAATAAACACATTAGGGGCCTGCCTGCACTAAAGAGAGAGAGAGG